>OY757938.1:44698602-44926102 GCA_963585895.1 Sepioteuthis lessoniana
CAGTATCCATTAAAAGGATTCTGTAAATTGTATTAAAAAAAACCCACTAATTTTGATTATATTATGAAGATATGCTTTAAATAACTGAAATGACACCCTTCCCAAGAAGTTATTGAGTACAGTAACATCTAAGAAAATGTATTGGTGCTATCACCTGCACCCTATTCTCGTTATCGCTACCTGTTCAACAGTTTTTCTATCTACAACATCATAATGAAGGTAAATGAGCACATTTTCAAAAGAAGAAGGATGATTGATGTTCATCCTCCAGGATACAAATGACATCTAAGTATTTAAATGTTCTAAAATCAGCTGTTTCAAATTTCATCTTAAGGCATGGGAATAAAAAGACTTATCTCGTAATCTGATTTGGTCATGAGGGTGCTACTCATGTAAGCATGTCTTAGAGTTTAGCTCTCACCATATTTAGAACTGGTTTAGATTAAGGTTTTCCTTCTCCCAGACTGGTTGCCATACCACGGTTAAGGAGCCTTGTCTGCTTTACTATTTACCCAGGGAGAATAGCTGACTTCATATAATTACCAATGGTATAAGCATTTTGTGAAATGCAAACTGCCTCATCCAATTTGGATTGCCATGTCCATTTCCTCCAATGATAACTATTACACCACAGTAAAACTGAAGCACCACCAGAAATGTCAACTGTCATGATAAGGCTAAAGAGCTGAGTCTGCCCTACTATTCACTCCGAGATAGAAGGAAAAAAGCTGGATTTTACCAAGGGTATTAACACTTTGTGAAATGCAAACTGCCTCATCCAAGATTTGAAATCAGATTGCTATGTCCATTTCCTCCAATGATAACCATTACACCACAGTAAAACTGAAGCACCACCAAAAATGTCAACTGCCATGACAAGGTTATTTGTACTTATTTAAGAATTTGGTGTTTTGTATTAAAAAAAAACAGTAATTTTGATTATATTACAAAGATGTTAACGAAAGCATGGACAGCTATCAATAGGCTATCGATTATATGGAAATCAGACCTAACCGATAAAATGAAACGCAGTTTCTTCCAGGCAGGGGTCACATCGATACTGCTATACGGGTGCACTACATGGACGCTAACAAAACGGCTGGAGAAGAAGCTAGACGGCAATTACACAAGAATGCTGCGTGCAATCTTGAACAAGTCCTGGCGGCAACACCCCACAAGACACCAACTGCACGGCCACCTGCCTCCTATCATGAAAACTATTCAAGTTAGACGAACCAGACATGCAGGACACTGCTGGAGAAGCAGGGACGAACTCATAAGAGATGTACTCTTATGGACCCCCACACATGGCCGTGCAAAAGCAGGACGACCAGCACAAACATACATTCAGCAGCTATGTGAGGCTACGGGATGTTGTCCTGAAGACCTGCCTAGTGCGATGAACGATCGGGAGGAGTGGCGAGAGAGGGTCAGGGATATGCGTGCTACCAGCGCGACATGATGATGATGATGATGATGTGTTAAATAATTGAAATGACACTATCCTTGTGAAGTTCTTGAGTACAGAAACATTTAAGACAATGCATAGGTGCTATCACCTTCACAGTATTCTTGCAACCAATTCCTATGCAACAATTCTTCTATCGGCAGCATTATAGTTAAGGTAAATGAGCACATTTCCGATATAAGATAATTGACACTCATCCCCCTGTAGACAGACGTAAGATGACATCTAAGCATTTAATGTACTAAAATCAGCTGTTCCGAACATCATCTTAAAGCATTGTGATACTGGCTCATTAGAGAACAAGAGTGGACATTGCAGGAAAAGGATATTTTCAGATTGAGACAAACGGATGCTAATGAGGGTACTGGATAAAGATCCTAAGATGACAACTTGACCAGTGGAAGCTCTTATCTTCCTGTATGGTAACACGGGGGGAGTAAAGAAAGAGAGAAAGAGAAGAGGGGTGAATTACTGACTAGGATATCATACTACCTTCTTGAATAGCAAGGATGGAAGAAATAGTTAGAAAACAATAGATTGAACAATTAGGTTTGTTTTATTTGTTTTTATGGTATATCAACCATTGTAGGTTATTTAATGCCAAATCCTGTTTATACATATATACTAAATATATATGATTTGTAAACACATTTTATAGATAACATTTTCAAACAAATCTGAGCTCTTTTCTTTTTTTTGCACACAATTAAATGGTTTCATGTATTGTTTTATAATAGTTACAATTTGTCATCAGTCATTTGTCCAAAGTTTGTTGGTAATTTCATTTTTAATCGAGTTAGAACTAATTTGTTTACCCACTAGTATTGCTATTGTTTCTACAAAGTTAAATGCTTTCAATTATTGCAATTAAACACTTATAATTCTATTCAATATTGTTCATTTGTTTGCACACAGTGAAGTGGTTACAAGTATTGCTATTTACCACCAATCATTCTATTCAACCTTACTCATTCGTTTGCACACATTTAAATGGTTCCAACTATTACTGGGTATCATTAACGAGTCAATCAGACATCAGTCATTTGTATACACACAGTTAAATGATCAAACAGTTCTATTTCTAACTATTCAATTTAACATAAGTCATTTGTTTGCACACAGTTTAAATGTCAAACAGTTCTATTTGACCCATAGATAGGACCCTATCAGGTCCTACCACTGTGAGTCAGAGAGCACCTGGGAATGATGGCAATGTAAGGGTATACTACATTCCCCAAAACTCAAGGGCTGAAGCCTCACCATTAGATAGTTTTGTGTCATATCCAGGACATTCATTAGGGGAGGTCTTACCCCTTCGCAGTTTATTCTACAACCAAAGTCGACTAGGCTGTCAAGCATGAGGTGGAATTTATATGCAGAAATGTACAAGAGAGTTCCCTCTCCTTATATTAGTTCAGAGGGCTTAAGTCATTGATTTTCTGTTGAGTTCTCAGTAACTTCGTGGATGACTTGTTTGGTTACCTTTTAATGTGTACATGAGGTAAAGTGGCTTGGTCCTAAAAAGATATGTTCTAGGTGTTATTCATGCCAGCCAGTTAGAGGAAGCAAAGGAGTACTGTCTGTAAAAGTAACATAGGAGTTGCTTGCAGAACGTAGGGTGGTATTTATGTGTTTTTGATAGGCTGAAGAAAGCATCCACAGCTTCAATTTGCAGAGCCCTCTGACTGTTTAAAAAAAGGCTTGACATTTTATGATGTGGTTGTTCACCACTATGCCAGTTAGTCAGTCTGTCAGCAACCTCAAACAACCTACAGGTTGTTCTATTTTTTGACTATGATGAGGAATATATGAATCCTAAGGAGATTTGACTTGGTGTGTAACAAAGCTAATTTGGATGGAACAGGAGTCTCTATGTCACAGTTTTCAATAGAGGTGGCTTTGTTGTATACAGCAAAGATGAGAACACTTATAGATAAAAATATAATCTGCTTCTTTTTTTATTACTCAAAATATATGTTTGAGTAGATTAAGAGAGAGTCAAAGATGGCTAAAATGAACACATACACACTAGGGTAACTGTGAAATTTTTCTGTGAAACCTCTCTACCTTTCTGCTTTGTTCTTCTGCATCAAAATCTTCCCTGGTTCATATAATTTTCCAGATCCTCTTGCAATTCTTATGGTCACACCTTTTGCCTACATGTTGCATGTGGACACACCACCCACACAACTTACGTGAAACTTCAACTGAGGAAATACCTGCATTCTTTTTACTTTAGGAAACAGGTGCATAGCCACCCACCCAACTTATGCGGCATGTCAAAGGAATCTTGACAGTTTGTCATACTTGAAAAATGCCATTAATAAGGAAGAAGCACTTTGATGTTTATTTGAAGTTTTAAGGAAATAATCAACAGCACTTGATAATAGTCATTTTTTTTTGCCAATGTGATCATTGGACAAAATCTCCAATATACTAACTTATATAAGTAAAAAAAGTAAAGTTTCAAATCAAACCCTTTATTCAAAGTATGTGGGTGGCCTGTTCTTATTCCATGGTTCATATGTTACATTGCCAGTTCTTGAAAATCAAAGAAAATTGAAAAGTAAAAGAGATTCTAAATTTAATTTCTTGTATTTAAAGAAATGGAAAACAATTACACATAAAATATAAATATGAATCTAATAAAAGCACGGCATAAAATAACCCTAGACAGGTTGAAATGCCATTGAATTCAATCTATCACCTTTGTTCCTTCCTCTCCTGATTGTTCTGAATTATTCTACTGGGTTGCAAAGGAAATCCCTTTGATGTAGGGGCAAATGTACTGGATTGTGACATCAAGCTCCAGTCATCCTTTTACACTGTCTTTTAGATTAATACCCTTAGGAAAGGTATGAACTTCCTTATCACTTCAGCTATGGATCAGGTAATAACCCTACTGTTTTTCTACAAGGATGGCTGTGGCATTAAATAACCAACAAGGATTGATATGCCATTAACCAAAGAAGCCAAATGATCTAGTTGGTTACATATAAACCATTTCAGCTGTAACTATTTTTAAATTGTTGGATGATACCTTAAACGTCACGGGGACTTCATTCATTTTGTTTCTCATTTGTCCTTTTGCCCAGTCGGCTGGGGCTGTAGAATACACCGACTGTTCCTCTGCATAGGGGCTAGACACACCCAATAAGTGTCCTGGATATGATACTAAACAATCTGATGGTGAGTTTCCAGTGATGCTGGAGCTTTGGGGAATGTAGAGCACCCCTTCATTGCCATTACTCCCAGGTCCACTCTGGTAGCACCTGATAGGGCCCATCTATGGGTTAAATTGAACTAAACTGAATACTTAAGCTAAACTGAATTCTTTGAATTAGAATTTTATGACAAAACTGAATAGCTTGAAATAAAAATGTTTTTAACAATTAAACTGTGTACTCATGCTAAACTGAATTGTTTGAAATAGAACTATTTTCATAAAAATAGATTTGGCATTAAATAACTTACAAAGGTTGATATGCCATAAAAACCCAACCAACCAAACAACCAACCAACCAATCATTTGTCCTTGTTTAGAATGAGGTTGTTTTTGTATATCTAATACATATTTATGAAAGTCTAATATTGGGAACATGAGGTGATATTCCAGTGTGAGAATCATAAATGAGATGGGAAATAGAAAGCTGAGTACTGATTGGTCAAGTGTTGTCATATGATGATACTCAGAAAAGACAAGAAAAAGTTAATCATATTTACCAACCCCTCTGCTCAGGCAGGATATGACACAAGGTCAATTTTTTAAGCGGAGTTTAACAGGTTTGAATTCAGAGTTTTCCTTCTCCTAGACTAATTGCTTCACCAAGGCTGAAGAACCCAGTCTGCCCTTCTATTTACCCATAGCTGGAGGGAGAATAATTGGATTCATACCTTTCCCAAGGGTATTAGTACTATGTGAAATGCTACCAGTCTCATCCAGAATTTGAACTCGTGTCGCCATGTCCATTTCCTACGATGATAACCATTACACCACGAGCACCTCCAAGAAAAAGTTAATTTTGATTTTTGGTCAGTTTGGTTTTCAGATATGAAACAAAGCAGTTGGGTTTTTGAAGCTTAGCATTTAGACTGCAGTGATATAACTAGGGATTCTAGTTAATTATTTTATTTTAGCAATGAATTGTGGGCTAGTTAAAAAAATTGAGTTTGTAGTTGTAAATTTTGGGTTAGAAAGGTCAAATTGGGTAGACCTTATTTTGTATATGCATGTGTCAGTTCTTGTCAATATAAAGGTTTGTTTTGAAATCAGCTGTGGGCAAAATGTCATTTGGATACATGTCAGCTGATATTTAGAATTATGTGGCATTGGAAAGTTTTAGTAATTATGCATTTTTATCAGATTAGTTAAAAGAATAAGTAGAAGAGTTTATATAAGGAGATTTCTAAGATGCTGAGTGGATCAGTTTGAGTTCTGGTTGGACACAGAGACATTTGGAGATACTGGAGATGAGTGTCCCCTTGGAGTAAGGCTTAGTAGGGGTGAAGAAAAAAATGAATTCTGTAGTTGTTTGTCTCATCTGCTACAGGTTAAAGTTTCTGTCCACTTAATAGACACAAGTAATTACTTTGCTTATCCCTCTTGTTTCATGACAGATATGAAAAAAAATTAGCTGTAATAAACTTTTCGTATCATGAGTTGTTTGTGTTTTGTGTGTTGGATGACTTTTGACATGGGGCCGCACCAGTGTGGTAGTGTTACATAGCTTCCCTTTGCAAGATGAGAACATAGTAACACAGTATTATGGCAATTTAAACATAAAAGTTCTCCTTCCAAAATGACATCTTTAAATATATACCCACAAGTCATGAGTCAACTCTAAAAGAAAGCACCAAAGAAATAAAAGTGGAAATATAAAACTTAAATACGTTTGTCAACTTCTTACATCATTCAAATAAAAATGGTGATTCATGGCTTTTGAATTCTCAACTTATAAACATGATTAATGTGTTTGGTTTGGTTTGGTTTCATGGCATATCAAACACTATAGATTATTAAATACCAAATTCTTTTTATTCATATAAAGTAAAGTTGGTAACCTTAGTCAAGGGTGACACAAAGGCTCCCTTTTCAAAAGCTACAACACCAAGGTGTAGGAGAAGGCACTACTCCATTCCCTGGATTGCTCCACTTTACCCTTGATCCTTACCTTATAGTACTGAGTGTTAAGCAAGGCGGTATCAAGTACTATTTTTTGAGTCTTTGGTATGACTCGACCTGGGATTGAACCCAGGTAAATATATGATCTATAAATCCATTTTAAACATGACTGAGTTAATTTTTTTCACACAGTTAAATTGTTTCACTTATTTTTTTCTAATATGAATAATTCTATTGAATAATTCTAATATGAATAATTCTATTGAATAATTCTATGAATAAATCATTTGTATGCACACAGTTTAATGTTTTCAAGTATTGCTATGTATCTCTAATAATTCAATTAAACAACAGTCATTTGTTTGCACACAGTTAAATGATCAAACAATTCTATTTCAAACAATTCAGTTTAGCATAAGTACACAGTTTAAATGTCAAACAGTTATATTCGACCCATAGATTGGACCTTTCAGCTGCTACCACTCAAGGCCTGAGTGGGAGCGATGGCAATAAAGGAGTACTCTGCATTCTTCAAAGCTCCAGCATTACTGAAGCATCACCATCAAATTGTTTAGTGTCATATCCAGGACACTCATTGGGGGAGTCTTACCCCTCTACAGAGATGCAATCGGTTTATTCTGCTGCCCCAGCCAACTTGACTGAAATGGTTTAATGTCGTAGTCAGGACACTCGTTGCAGGAGTCTTACCCCTCTGCAGAGATGCAGTCAGTATATTCTGCAGCCCTAGCCGACAGAGCCAATGATTTATCTTGAAACCATAGATAAGTAAAAGAATTGATGCATACATAAATAATCCCACAATTTTTTATGGGAATTTTACAAGGATTTTATAATTTTTTTTCGGAAAATAATGTTTCATTTATCCCCCAAGCGAATATTTCAGAGGTTGAATGTCCATCTGTAGGTTTAATCTATGAGGTTTATAATATTTAATCTATGATAATATATGACTATAATCTATGATGATATATTAGGTAAAATTACAATTTATATGATATTTGATCTATGAGACTTTCATAATAATATTTGATCTATGAGATTAATAATATTTAATCTATGATAATATATGACTATAATCTATGATGATATATTAGGTAAAATTACAATTTATATGATATTTGATCTATGAGACTTTCATAATTATATTTGATCTATGAGATTAATCTTTGATCCATGAGGTTAATAATATTTGATCTATGATAATATATGACTATAATCTATGATAATATATTATATAAAATTATAATATATATTATTTGATCTATATGCTTCAATAATACTATTTGATCTCTGAGGTTAATATTTACCAGTAAGATTTTCTCCTTTTTTTTAATGGAGCCATTTAAAATCTCCAATCACTTACAATATTTTTTATTGTTCTTAAAGTGAGCCCTGAGCAAAAACTTTTGATTTTATAATGGGTTGTCTAGTTTATATATATATATATATATATATATATATATATATATATATATATATATATATATATTTAGACATGTGTGTCTGTTTCAATAAATGTTTATTTCTAGTTTTTTTATATATATATAATTTTATAACATAAGCACAAAGAGTACAAGATTTTAAATAACTTTTCTTGCAAATATGGCATTGTTTTTTTTTCTTTCATTCGGCTTAATGATTAATTTTTTCTGCTAAAGACTTGGTACTTTGGGCATATAAGATGCAACCTAAATTTAGCATGAAATAAAAATTGAGGGAAATTATCCAGAACATGTTCCTCCTTATCACCATGAGAGAAAATTTATCATTTCCAAGTCTTGACATCCAGCCTAAAATTCATTGGTTCAGGAAAAGTGTGAGGGTCTGATTTTTTTTGGACGGGTTGGGGGGATATGTGTATGTGTGGGTTCTACTCTCTTTTTAGAACATAGTCTAAAATGTATAAACATTTATCATAAACACATCCTAACAGTTGGCTATTTAAACAAAGTATTAAGATAATCCATAGAAGAGATTATTGTCATTAAGTGGATGCTGAGATAATCCATTTAGTAACACTGGATAAGAGGGATTACTTTTAATTTTCTGTTAATTGTTAATTGTTTTTCTTATTAATCTACCTTAATTCACTGTTGCTCAGCAAAATGTCTTTAAAAATTTGTGAGACTCAGTGTAACAACAGTGCATGATGATATTGATGCTTTGATTTACAAAGGAGGGAACGATTCTAATTTGTATGACATGGTTAAATATTGATAATTTAAGACATTCAAAAATGACATTTAATATGACTGCAGTCCCTACAAAATGATCCCTTGATCTCAAATGCAACTGGAAATCACTTTATTTTCTATTCTCTGTAAGAAGACTTTAAATATCATCATCATTATCATCATCATCATCAAGTTGTACTGCTAGCACAAAGTTTCCTCACACTTTCTCACCATCCATCCCTACCATCTATCACTCTTACCAGGTCTTCTAGATTTCATCCAGTATCCACACAAAGCTAATATAAGTCCGTGCTGGTCAGACAACACTGGCACATCTACGTATAGGAATCCATAAGAGAATGTTGCATATGAATTTGTCCTTACTTCTTCTGTAGTATCCTGGAACATGTATATATAGAAATATAATCTTATATTTTTATTCTTTGATGGTGACACTTATGTGGAGCAGGAGAAGAGTTGGGGAGAGTTTGCACACACAAAGGAACTGTTGGGAGTTGAAATAGCCAGCAGGAACTGACTTCAGACAAAATTCTAGACCTTACATAGTCTTAAAACTTCCACATGACCCACATGGCCATGCTTGTTCTCCATTGATCATGGCTTACACCCATGCAATATTTGTTCTCCATTGGTCTCAGCTTACACCAATGCAAGGCTTGTTCTCCATTGGTCACGGCTTAGACTAACACAATGCTTGTTCTCCATTGGTCACGATTTACACCCACATAATTCTTGTTCTCCATTGGTCGCAGCCTACACCCACATAATGCTTGTTCTCCATTGGTCGCAGCCTACACCCACACATTGTTTTTATGCCTAGGGTATCATATCTATGCATTTCTGCTTTTCCGGTTGTAACTTTGTTGATTTCATCTATGACAAGATGTGTCAGTCAATTACATCCACCGGGTTCATTGCTGGTCAAGGCAATATATTACACTTCAGAAGTGCCCCACATGTCTTGTTTGTCTTACTTGAATTGTTTGTGAAATGGGAAGTAAGGGGTTGTACATCTGCTGTTTTGTGGGGTGTTGCTTCCAGGATTTGTCCAAAACAGCATTTAGCATTCTTGTGTAATTCCTATCGAGCTTTTTCTCTTGCTCCAGATGTGCTATTTTTCCTGAGTCAAAGTTGCATACATATGCAAAAACATTTTGGCCATTTTTTTTGATAGATTAAAATTACATGCAGCAAAAAATCATAATAATACAATTCAGTTACAAATTGTACTGGAAATTGCTTTATAAGTTAAAACCTTTGAGCTTTTTAATAGTTTTGTTCTAATAAAAATCTCATTATGATTTGCCATCTTTACTGGGTTACAGTTATATAGACACACTCATACACATATATAATTATAAGACGCAACGAAACAGAAGATATAGGTTATGTGGTGATAAAGACGAAATGCATTATCAGCAAATGCAGCAAATTAGCACAGAAAGAGTATAAGAATAGGCATGACGGGGTGGACAAAGTGATTTATGATTATGAACACTTGAAGTTTTATGTGGTGTGCGTGATCATTAAATGGAAGTATATATATATATATATATATATACTTCCATTTAATGGAATATATACATATATTTATGTGTGTGTGTGTGTGTGTGTGTGTGGTGGAGGTGCCCATGGTGTAATGGTTATCGTCATAAGAAATGGACATGGCGACATGAGTTCAAATCCTGGACAAGACTGACTGCATTTCACATAGCACTAATACCCTTGGTAAAGGTATGAATCCAATTATTCTCCCTCCAGCTATAAGTAAATAGTAGGGCAGACTAGGTTCTTCAACTTTGGTGAGGCAAGTAGTCTAGGAGAAGGAAAACTCTGAATTCAAATCTGTTAAACTCCGCTTCAAAATTGACCTTGCGTCATATCCTGCTCGAGCAGACGGGTTGGTAAATATGGTAATCTTATGCTCTTAGTGACTCTTCTGATTTCAATCAAGGACAAAGCAAAATATATTTTGATAACTATTTCTGGCTTCCATGATACAAGTAGCAGCAAAGAACTTTTCCTTCCAAACTGCCTTAACATGTATATGATAAAACCTTTATTTAGATAAGACAGTAACAGGAATCCAGTAATAAGTGAATACAAGCAGCCTCTGTAAGAATTTGAACTCTGTTGATTGTTTTTTCTTCAGCAATGATATACATCATCTTATTTTGAAAGGAAATTTGTATATTTGCTCTAGTAATATGATAACTGTGACTTATGTGTTGATTCATGTTTTAAAGATATTTCATACACATTTTAAATCATTAGAATATGTTAACACATTTTGATTATTTTGTTATATAAGTTGTTATTTACAAAAATCGCTTTACCTGGCATACAGCACCTGATGTTGTTAAGTGGTCACCCATCTCAGAATTGAATTGGAACATCAGTGTTTAACTTTGATGATTTGACATGAAGTAGAGGTTTCAATGTGTTTTTATTATAAGTACTGTTGTGCATATTAGATGATTTTTATTCTATTTCTCATCCATGTTATCTAACTCATTTTCTACATATCTATCTATCTATCTCAATTTGTATCTATCTATCTATCTATCTATCTATCTATCTATGTTTATATCTACCAATCCATCTCAATCTGTTAATATCTATATATCTATCTCAGTCCCTTCATATCTATCTATCTATCTATCAATTCACATCCATCTCTTTTAATATCTCAGTCAGATCATATCTATCTATCTATCTATCTATCTATCTATCTATCTATCTCATGTTATCTATATGAGACTAAGACAGTTTGGAAAATCATATCAACATGTTTCACTTTTTGACAAGCATCATGTCAATCTGAGTTTCCATGTTGTATTCTTTTCCACATACCATTTAAGTTCATCAATCTATCTATCTATCTATCTATCTATCTATCTATCTATCTATCTATCTATCTCAAAGATTAGACAACTTATTTGTTTGCAGCTGCAGATGAGATAATTTGCCTTAGCAAGTCATCAGTTCAGTGTCATAGACAAGGTAACTTGTCTCATGATAGTGCCATGTTTTTTTAAGCATCTACTCAGGCAAAGAAAAGGACATTTAAAATTGTTATTATGATAATTAATGAAAGTTTGTACAACTATTTGGTTGTATGTAGATTCCTGTATAAAAACATTTCTGACTCATTTAAATCATTAAAATATTCTAACACATTTATATAATGTATATATATATATATATATATATATATATTAGTTGTTATTTACTAAACTTTGCTTAGTCTGGCTTACATTGCTTATAGTTCTTTATGTTCATAATTAGTCACCCATCTCAGAACTTAATAAGTATATTGGTGCTTAGTTTGACATAAGGCCATGGGGATAGAGGGGCCTTATGAATCAAACTCATTCCTCAATAGTAATTAGTCTTTCTTATCATTAAATCACAATGGGATGCTCAATATATATATTAGTTGATTTGTTTGAAAATAAAACCTTTTTTTAAACATGTAGAGAAGACTTTCTGTTTTGAAAATGTAGAAAAATATACTTTGCAACCAGTAGGTTCCTGAATTAAGGCAGCTTTTTGTGTTTACTGACCACAACATCTATCCATAAGGCTGCATTCAAATTTTTACTATTTTGTCTGTAAGGATTAGAATAAGCCGATTTTATCCCCTGCAGAAACATTAAGACCCCCCTCCCCAACAAAAAAAAGATGTCCTGGGTATGACACAAACCTGCATCTGATGGTGGGGGTCCAATTCTAGTGATCTGGAGACTGTGGAGTGTTAAAAAATTAATGTTAAAATGTTTATCTAGACCACACTACCCATTAGAAATGGACTACTCAAAAAATTTGTTTTAAATTGACCAAATTTTTAACAGCAGTTTATTCTTAACTACTTACCTTGTTAATCTAGGGCATTACTACCTTTCATTGTTAGCACCTGATGTCACCCCTTTATTGCCATTACCCCAGCGGTAGTATCTGTTAAAGTCTCATTAATGAATCAAATAACTCTGTTTAAAAATCATATTCAATCAGACTGTGCTCAAAAAGACCTCTGAAGTAACAACTACACAAAAAATGTAAATATGAATGTACAATGAATGTGAAGCCTGTAAAATCTATTAATCAAGTTTATAGTATATTCACAACAAAATCCACAGTATAAACATTTAGTTAATAATTTTGCTGAAATTTAATCAATATATCATTCAAAAGAAAAGAAAAACTTCCCTCAGCTTTTAACAACATTTTTCATATTATTTTTTGTGATATCTGGTTCTAAAGCAGAAGTGACAGTTTTTATAAGTTTTTTTTTGTAAGGTCATGGAAGGCCAATCTTGAATGGTTTAGAAGGCCACAGGTTCCCTACTCCTAAAAACATTACATTGTAAAGTTGCCAGATATTGAGATCATGGAAATTATTTATTTTTCTAGAAATCATAGTTTATGCATTTAAGAAAAAATTTCCATTAGGAAAAATCTTCATTATTCAGTGGAGAAGAAAATTGTAAGAATCCAATGAGAACCGAAATATTTTAAATTTATTTCATGAATATAATGATTATGTCTGGCATACAAAAATTTAATTATTTATCAACATCTCATTTGTATCAATGGATTTTATATGTCTTTATGTGCAAATATCATCTTACATTTCAAACTCAAAAATTTCATGAATAATTCTTTCATATAGAACTTTACAAGTACAAAAAACCTATAACATTCTAAGAAAATAGAACCAGGATGTGAATAGATATGATGTATAAAAAAGTCAGGATGTGAATAGATATGATGTATAAAAAAGTCAGGATGTGAATAGATATGGTGTATAAAAATGTTAGGATGTGAATAGATATGATGTATAAAATAGTCAGGATGTGAATAGATATGATATATAAAAAAGTCAGGATGTGAATGGATATGGTGTATAAAAATGTTAGGATGTGAATAGATATGATGTATAAAATAGTCAGGATGTGAATAGATATGGTGTATAAAAAAAGTCATGATGGGAATAGATATGGTGTATAAAAAAGTCAGGATGTGAATAGATATGGTGTATTAAAAATGTCAGGATGTGAATAGATATGATGTATAAAAATGTCAGGATGTGAATAGATATGGTGTATAAAAAAGTCAGGATGTGAATAGATATGATATATAAAAAAGTCAGGATGTGAATAGATATGGTGTATAAAAATGTTAGGATGTGAATAGATATGATGTATAAAATAGTCAGGATGTGAATAGATATGATATATAAAAAAGTCAGGATGTGAATGGATATGGTGTATAAAAATGTTAGGATGTGAATAGATATGATGTATAAAATAGTCAGGATGTGAATAGATATGGTGTATAAAAAAAGTCATGATGGGAATAGATATGGTGTATAAAAAAGTCAGGATGTGAATAGATATGGTGTATTAAAAATGTCAGGATGTGAATAGATATGATGTATAAAAATGTCAGGATGTGAATAGATATGGTGTATAAAAAAGTCAGGATGTGAATAGATATGATATATAAAAAAGTCAGGATGTGAATAGATATGATATATAAAAAAGTCAGGATGTGAATAGATATGGTGTATAAAAATGTTAGGATGTGAATAGATATGATGTATAAAATAGTCAGGATGTGAATAGATATGATATATAAAAAAGTCAGGATGTGAATGGATATGGTGTATAAAAATGTTAGGATGTGAATAGATATGATGTATAAAATAGTCAGGATGTGAATAGATATGGTGTATAAAAAAAGTCATGATGGGAATAGATATGGTGTATAAAAAAGTCAGGATGTGAATAGATATGGTGTATTAAAAATGTCAGGATGTGAATAGATATGATGTATAAAAATGTCAGGATGTGAATAGATATGGTGTATAAAAAAGTCAGGATGTGAATAGATATGATATATAAAAAAGTCAGGATGTGAATAGATATGGTGTATAAAAATGTTAGGATGTGAATAGATATGATGTATAAAATAGTCAGGATGTGAATAGATATGCTATATAAAAAAAGTCAGGATGTGAATAGATATGGTGTATAAAAAGTCAGGATGTGAATAGATATGGTGTATAAAAAAAGGCATAATGAATAGATATTGTGTATAAAAATGTCAGGATGTGAATAGATATGGTGTATAAAATAGTCAGGATGTGAATAGATATGATGTATAAAAATGTCAGGATGTGAATAGATATGATATATAAAAAAGTGAGGATGTGAATAGATATGGTGTATAAAAATGTCAGGATGTGAATAGATATGGTGTATAAAAATGTCAGGTTGTGAATAGATATGGTGTATAAAAAAAGTCATGATGTGAATAGATATGGGGTATAAAAATGTCAGGATGTGAATAGATATGATGTATAAAAAAAGTCAGGATGTGAATAGATATGGTGTATAAAAAGTCAGGATGTGAATAGATATGATATATAAAAATGTCAGGATGTGAATAGATATGATATATAAAAAAGTCAGGATGTGAATAGATATGGTGTATAAAAAAAGGCATAATGAATAGATATGGTGTATAAAAATGTCAGGATGTGAATAGATATGGTGTATAAAAAGTCAGGATGTGAATAGATATGATGTATAAAAAAGTCATGATGTGAATAGATATGGTGTATAAAAAAGTCAGGATGTGAATAGATATGGGGTATAAAAATGTCAGGATGTAAATAGATATGAAGTATAAAAAACGTCAGGATGTGAATAGATATGATGTATAAAAAAGTCATGATGTGAATAGATATGGTGTATAAAAAAGTCATGATGTGAATAGATATGGTGTATAAAAAAGTCAGGATGTAAATAGATATGAAGTATAAAAAAAGTCAGGATGTGAATAGATATGATGTATAAAAAAGTCATGATGTGAATAGATATGGTGTATAAAAAAGTCAGGATGTGAATAGATATGGGGTATAAAAATGTCAGGATGAAAATAGATATGAAGTATAAAAAAAGTCATGATGTGAATAGATATGGTGTATAAAAAGTCAGGATGTGAATAGATATGATGTATAAAAATGTCAGGATGTGAATAGATATGATATATAAAAAAGTCAGGATGTGAATAGATATGGTGTATAAAAAGTCAGGATGTGAATAGATATGATATGTAAAAAAGTCAGGATGTGAATAGATATGGTGTATAAAAAAGTCAGGATGTGAATAGATATAATATATAAAAAAAGTCAGGATGTGAATATATATGATGTATAAAAAAGTCATGATGTGAATAGATATGGTGTATAAAAAAAGTCAGCATGTGAATAGATATGATATAAAAAAAAGTCATGAAGTGAATAGATATGGTGTATAAAAATGTCAGGATGTGAATAGATATGATATATAAAAAAAATCAGGATGTGAATAGATATGGTGTATAAAAAAAGTCATGATGTGAATAGATATGATATATAAAAATGTCAGGATATGAATAGATATGGTGTATAAAAAAGTCAGGTTGTGAATAGATATGGTGTATAAAAAAAGTCATGATGTGAATAGATATGATGTATAAAAAGTCAGGATGTGAATAGATATGGTGTATAAAAAAAGTCATGATGTGAATAGATATGATATATAAAAGAAGTCATGATGTGAATAGATATGATATATAAAAAAAGTCAGGATGTGCATAGATATGATGTATAAAAAAAGTCAGGATGTGAATAGATATGATATATAAAAAAAGTCTGAATGTGAATAGATATGATGTATAAAAAAAAGTCATGATGTGAATAGATATGATATATAAAAAAGTCATGATGTGAATAGATATGATGTATAAAAAAATCAGGATGTGAATACATATGGTGTATAAAAATGTCAGGATGTGAATAGATATGGTGTATAAAAAGTCAGGATGTGAATAGATATGATTTATAAAAATGTCAGGATATGAATACATATGGTGTATAAAAAAGTCATGATGTGAATAGATATGGTGTATAAAAAAGTCAGGATGTGAATAGATATGGGGTATAAAAATGTCAGGATGAAAATAGATATGAAGTATAAAAAAAGTCATGATGTGAATAGATATGGTGTATAAAAAGTCAGGATGTGAATAGATATGATGTATAAAAATGTCAGGATGTGAATAGATATGATATATAAAAAAGTCAGGATGTGAATAGATATGGTGTATAAAAAGTCAGGATGTGAATAGATATGATATGTAAAAAAGTCAGGATGTGAATAGATATGGTGTATAAAAAAGTCAGGATGTGAATAGATATAATATATAAAAAAAGTCAGGATGTGAATATATATGATGTATAAAAAAGTCATGATGTGAATAGATATGGTGTATAAAAAAAAGTCAGCATGTGAATAGATATGATATAAAAAAAAGTCATGAAGTGAATAGATATGGTGTATAAAAATGTCAGGATGTGAATAGATATGATATATAAAAAAAATCAGGATGTGAATAGATATGGTGTATAAAAAAAGTCATGATGTGAATAGATATGATATATAAAAATGTCAGGATATGAATAGATATGGTGTATAAAAAAGTCAGGTTGTGAATAGATATGGTGTATAAAAAAAGTCATGATGTGAATAGATATGATGTATAAAAAGTCAGGATGTGAATAGATATGGTGTATAAAAAAAGTCATGATGTGAATAGATATGATATATAAAAGAAGTCATGATGTGAATAGATATGATATATAAAAAAAGTCAGGATGTGCATAGATATGATGTATAAAAAAAGTCAGGATGTGAATAGATATGATATATAAAAAAAGTCTGAATGTGAATAGATATGATGTATAAAAAAAAGTCATGATGTGAATAGATATGATATATAAAAAAGTCATGATGTGAATAGATATGATGTATAAAAAAATCAGTATGTGAATACATATGGTGTATAAAAATGTCAGGATGTGAATAGATATGGTGTATAAAAAAGTCAGGAGGTGAATAGATATGGTGTATAAAAAGTCAGGATGTGAATAGATATGATTTATAAAAATGTCAGGATATGAATACATATGGTGTATAAAAAAGTCGGGATGTGAATAGATATGGTGTATAAAAAAAGTCAGGATTTGAAAAGATATGATATATAAAAAAAGTCAGGATGTGAATAGATATGGTGTATAAAAAAAGTCATGTAGTGAATAAATATGATGTATAAAAATGTCAGTATATGAATAGATATGGTGTATAAAAAAGTCAGGATTTGAATAGATATGGTGTATAAAAAAGTCAGGATTTGAATAGATATGATATATAAAAAAAGTCAGGATGTGAATAGATATGGTGTATAAAAAATGTCAGTAGGTGAATAGATATGATATATAAAAAAAGTCAGGATGTGAATAGATATGTTATATAAAAAATATCAGGATGTGAATAGATATGATATATAAAAAAAGTCAGGATGTAAATAGATATGGTGTATAAAAAGTCAGGATGTGAATAGATATGGTGTATAAAAAAGTCATGATGTGAATAGATATGATGTATAAAAATGTCAGGATGTGAATAGATATGGTGTGTAAAAAAGTCATGATGTGAATAGATATGGTGAATAAAAAAGTCAGGATGTGAATAGATATGATGTATAAAAAAAGTCATGATATGAATAGATATGATGTATAAAAAAAGTCATGATGTGAGTAGATATGATGTATAAAAAAAGTCATGATGTGAATAGATATGATGTATAAAAAAAGTCATGATGTGAATAGATATGATGTATAAAAAAGTCATGATGTGAATAGATATGATGTATAAAAAAAGTCATGATGTGAATAGATATGATGTATAAAAAAGGTCATGATATGAATAGATATGATGTATAAAAAAGTCATGATGTGAATAGATATGATGTATAAAAAAAGTCATGATGTGAATAGATATGATATATAAAAATGTCAGGATGTGAATAGATATCATGTATAAAAATTCATGATGTGAATAGATATGATGTATAAAAAAAGTCATGATGTGAATAGATATGATATATAAAAAAAGTCATGATATGAATAGATATGATATATAAAAAAAGGCAGGATGTGAATAGATATGATATATAAAAAAAGTCAGGATGTGAATAGATATGATGTATAAAAAAAGTCATGATGTGAATAGATATGATATATAAAAATGTCAGGATGTGAATAGATATGATGTGCAAAAAAATTAATGATGTGAATAGATATGATGTATAAAAAAAGTCATGATGTGAATAGATATGGTGTATAAAAATGTCAGGATGTAAATAGATATGGTGTATAAAATGTCAGGATGTGAATAGATATGATATATAAAAAAATCATGATGTGAATTGATATTATATATAAATAAGTCAGGATGTGAATAGATATGATGTATAAAAAAGTCAGGAAGTGAATAGATATTATATATAAAAAGAGTCAGGATGTGAATAGATATGGTGTATAAAAAAAGTCAGGATGTGAATAGATATGTTATATAAAAAATGTCAGGATGTGAATAGATATGATATATAAAAAAAGTCAGGATGTGAATAGATATGGTGTATAAAAAGTCAGGATGTGAATAGATATGATATATAAAAAATGTCAGGAGGTGAATAGATATGATATATAAAAAAGTCAGGATGTGAATAGATATGGTGTATAAAAAAAGTCAGGATGTGAATAGATATGATGTATAAAAATGTCAGGATGTGAATAGATATGGTGTATAAAAAAGTCATGATGTGAATAGATATGGTGTATAAAAAAGTCAGGATGTGAATAGATATGGTGTATAAAAATGTCAGGATGTGAATAGATATGGTGTATAAAATGTCAGGATGTGAATAGATACAATATATAAAAAAGTCAGGATGTCAATAGATATGGTGTATAAAAATGTCAGGTTGTGAATAGATATAATATATAAAAAAAGTCAGGATGTGAATAGATATGATATAAAAAATCAGGATGTGAATAGATATGGTGTATAAAAAAAGTTATGATGTGAACAGATATGATATATAAATAAGTCAGGATGTGAATAGATATGGTTTATAAAAAAGTCAGGATGTGAATAGATATGATATATAAAATAGTCAGGATGTGAATAAATATTCCGTATAAAAAGTCGGGATGTGAATAGATATGATGTATAAAAAAATTCAGTGTGAGAATAGATATGGTGTATACAAAAGTCATGATGTGAATAGATATGGTGTATAAAAAAGTCATGATGTTAATAGATAAGGTGTATAAAATGTCAGGATGTGAATAGATATGGTGTATAAAAAAGTCATGATGTGAACAGATATGATGTATAAAAAGTCAGGATGTGAATTGATATGGTGTATAAAAATGTCAGAATGTGAATAGATATTGTGTATAAAAAGTCAGGATGTGAATAGATATGGTGTATAAAAAGTCAGGATGTGAATATATATGGTGTATAAAAAGTCAGGATGTGAATATATATGGTGTATAAAAAAAGTCATGATGTGAACAGATATGATGTCTAAAAAGTCAGGATGTGAATAGATATGGTGTATAAAAATGTCAGGATGTGAATAGATATGGTGTACAAAAAGTCATGATGTGAATAGATATGATATATAAAAAAGTCAGCATGTGAATAGATATGGTGTATAAAAAAGTCAGGATGTGAATAGATATGGTGTATAAAAATGTCAGGATGTGAATAGATATGGTGTATAAAAAAGTCATGATGTGAATAGATATGGTGTATAAACATGTGAGGATGTGAATAGATATGGTTATAAAAATGTCAGGATGTGAATAGATATGGTGTATAAAAAAAGTCATGATGTGAATAGATATGATATATAAAAAAAAGTCAGGATGTCAATAGATATGGTGTATAAAAAAGTCAGGATGTGAATAGATATGATATATAAAAAAAGTCAGGATATGAATAGATATGGTGCATAAAAAGTCAGGATGTGAATAGTTATGATATATAAAAAAGTCAGGATGTGAATAGATATGGTGTATAAAAATGTCAGGATGTGAATAGATATGATATATAAAAAAGTCAGGATGTGAAGAGATATGATATATAAAAAAATTCAGATGTGAATAGATATATATAAAAAGAAGTTAGGTTGTGAATAGATATTGTGTATAAAAAAAAGTCAGGATGTGAATAGATATGGTGTATAAAAAAGTCAGGATGTGAATAGATATGATATATAAAAATGTCAGGATGTGAATAGACATGATAATATAAAAAGTCAGAAGAAAGATGAGTTGCCCATATGGATTTATTTTAGTTTGGTTTGGGTTTATGGTATATCAACCATTGTGGGTTATTTAATGTCAAATCCATGTTTTATATATATAAACAGTTCTATTTCAAATGATTTAGTTCAGTATACACAGTTTAAATGTCAAAACAGTTCTATTTCAAACAATTCGGTTTAGCGTAAGTACACAGTTTAGTTCTGTTTGACCCTTAGACAGGACTCTATCAGGTGCTACCACTCAAGGACAGAGTGTACCTGGGAGCAATGGCAATGAAAGGATACTCCGCATTCCCTAAAGCTCCGGCATTACCGGAGCTTCACCATCATATTGTTTAGTGTCATAATCAGGACACTCATTGAGGAAGTCTTACTACTCTCTAGAGATCCAGTTAGTATTTTCTGCAGCCCCAGCCAACATTCCCAGCTATGGGTTAAATAGTACCACTACTGTTCTTCGAGGAGAATGGCTTTGGCATTAAATAACCTACAAAGGTTGATATGCCATTAAACAAAGAAACCAAACCAAACCCAGCCAACAGGGCCAGCCTATGTGGAAGGGTTGGGTAAATAAATACATTTTCCTCAGCAGTTACATGGATGCTTTAGAAGTAAAAATCTGTACCAGTTGAGATAATCCACATTTCTTAGTTGTAATGGTTATGTTGTTATTGTCAGGAAAATGTTGACTGCATAGTCGATCTTTCATCTGTCTGATTATTGAAAATAAGCTGTTCTTAATTTTGTGGGTTGACAGCTGTGTTAAATGTGGCAAATCTTGAACATGAAAATTAATACTAATAGCTTGACAAGCAGTAAAATTGAAAACTAACAAAGCAATTCAATTTAGTCTATCTTTAAATGTAAATGTCATCTTTCCTCTCAAACTCAAAATTTTCATTATTTATTCTTTGCCTCAGAATATTACTAATACAACAAAAGATGCTATGAAAGTGATACATACAATTCATTTCTGTAAAAACTCTAACGGATACAGGGAACACAGTAAGCGTTGAATAGACCAAGTTTTCAGCTACAAAAAAAAAGACACACTTCATATAATGTTTGACGTAAGAAATAGAATCAGCAACCCAAATTTAAATTCTGAACATGCATTTAACTTTATGCTAAGTGCATGAAAGGCATGAATCTATTTATTCTCTCTTGAGCTATAGGAGAGCAAATGGGGTTATTTAGCCTTAGTAAGGCAACTGGACTAGAAGGAAAACTCTGAATTCAAACAGCTGTATTCTCTTGAAGAAATTGTTGGATAGCAACTTGAAGATTCCTTTGACATACCACATATGTTATGTGGGTAGTATGATACAATGTGCACGTGTATTTTGGGATAAGCAGTATGATGTCCTAGTGGAAATTCTGTATGGGTTGCATGGGTGGCATAACAGGATGTCTACTTGTTTCCTAAGATAAACAGGACACAGTTGTTCCTCAATAGAAGTTCCACATATGCTGCATGGGTGGCATGCTAGACCTGAGAGCAATGGCAATAATGGAGTACTCTGCATTCCCCAAAGCTCTTGCATTACTAAAGCCTCATATTTTTTAGTGTCATATCTAGGACTCTCATTGTAGAGGGCTTTCTTACCCCTCTGCAAAGATGTAGTTGGTGTATTCTACAGCCCTAGTAGACTAGGCCATTCATCTAAAGAGTTTGTTGTTGTCATTAAATAATCCATTAGCAAGACTTTAAATTGGATATAAACTGTTGTATGGGCAATAATGAAAAGAGTTTGAGGGCGTGTCCCCATGGTGTCATGGCTAAAGCACTGGACTTCAGAATCGTAGTATGTGAGTTTGAACTCCAGTCACGGCATTACATTCACTTTTGGGCAAATACCCTTGGGAAAGATATGAACCCCCTTATCCTCCCATCGATGGGTTAAATAGTACCACTACTGTCCTTCAAAAAAGATTGATTTCCCAGTCTGATGGAGCACAAATAGACATCGCATACCTTCGACCCAGCCACTTGCAAAGTCCCTCAAACAGCATCACCAGCTAATCTACCAAACCATTCTCAGCTTTGTATCTTATTACCAGATAGAGGTTCCATTCAACTGACAACAGACCATCTGCATCAAAATGCAAGCTACATAGCAACTCCATACCTACTTTAGCAAGTACTACATAGAGACCCTCCTAAATTGTCAAATTCTTTTATGGCTCTCCCCACTTTGAAAGTAAATATATTGTCTTAACAAAATCTTTCAAAAAATACTAAAGAAAGCAAATATCAAATAAGTGTAAATTCAATCTATTTTACAAATCACTAGACTTGAATATATCCAATGAATCTACAGTCATTTTTTTTGTTTTCTAATACTTGACAGCCAAAATTAGAGATGTTTTAAAGTGGATTTGACTGATGACTCACTACTGACAAGCCCTTGACAACAAAACTAAATCTAAGAATATATAGAAACAAAAACAAATTTCTAAATAGCTCAGATACAATACAGATTATTGACTCATTGCCAAGAGTAGCCGACAAATTTTAAACTTCAAAATCCATTTTTTTTCTCTTTTGTCTGAATTTCTAAAATGGGAAATAATCATTGGTGTACTCAGAATAGTATCTTTATCTCAGTTGTGATTGTTTTGACTGTTGTACTCTCCTGCCTTCTTCAGGTATTTTTTAAAGTTGGTAACTTTCTGGGAATTTCAAGTTGAACTCTTTATTGAACAAAGGTAATAAATGACATTGAAATGAGAACAATCTACCTTTATGGACTGAATGCAGGTTTTGGTCTAAAATTCCCTGCTGATTAACAGCAATGATTGAGACCTGAAGCAAAATAAAGCATACTGAAATATTGTGATTTTAATAACAAGATTTTAAAAAATTAGACTACGTCAATAAATAATAATCTCATATTCAATTTTTTGTGGGGAGAGGATATACACTTGTGAATGAAACTTGAACATTAATTTAATGTTATATATTTTTTTTCTAGACCAGTAGCTCAGTCATAAAGTTTTGGCTCTGCATTCTGTGGTCACTGGTTCAACCTCCTGTGGAGGAGATCACAGTATATACTGTTGATGAGACCTAATAAGGTTGTATGTTATTGTATTACATAAAAAATAGCACACCATACCAACACTTATTATTAGTACAAGAATATTAAAATACAGTAATAGAATTAAACAATTTTTAGTTTGGTTTGGTTTGGTTTGGTTTGGTTTGGTTAATGGCATATCAACTCTTTGTAGGTTATTTAATGCCAAAGCCATTCTCCTAGAAGAACAGTAGTGGTACTATTTAACCCATAGCTGGGAGGATAAGGTGGTTCATACCTTTCCTCAGGGTATTTGCCCAAAAGTGAACATAATAGCGTGACTGGAGTACGAACTCGCATACTACAATTCCACAGTCCATCGCTTTAACCATTGCACCACAAGGACACCCCCAATTTTTAGTTCAGTTTGTAACTTAATTGTTAAGACATACAAGTTACCTCCCCTGATACTCTCGAGAAAAGATGTTTTTAAACAAACGGCCATATTGGTTTATGTGAGAGTATGAGAAGGATGGGTGTAAAAAGGCGTCTACGTATGCAGAGTGTTGTACTCTGAATTCTTTGTATTTTTACATTAAAAATACTCCTTCTCACCCTTATGAAGAGGCTAGATAATTCTCTAAAAAGGCATTGAATTCATAAATTATGACCTTTTTAACATTTTAAATATGGAAGTTAAGATTCAGAGTTTCTACTCTTCCAACACTAACAGGATGTGATACAAGGTCAATTTTTAAGCAGAGTACAGCTGGTTTGAAATCACTTTCTCTTCTCCTAGATTCACAGCTAAAAATTCCAGTCTGCTCCTCCTGTTTATTCATAGCTGGTCGGATTCATGCCTTTCTCAAGATTTGTCCAGATTTGGAGTCGGATCACCAATTCCATTTCCTATGATGATAGCCATTAGCAGGATGTGACACAAGGGGGATCTTTTTGGTGGAGTACAGCTGGTTTGAAATCAGAGTTTACCTTCTCCTTGACTGGTTGCCTTACCAAAGTTGAAGAACTTAGTCTTTGCCACTATTTACCTATAGACTGAGAGAGAGAACAAATGGTTTCATGCCTTTCCTTGGGATAACAGTGCTGAATGAAATGCAAAAAGCTTTGCCTAGGATTTGAAATCAGGTTGCTAATTCCATATCCTCTGGCATAACGGTTAAAATGCAGACACAGGACTTTGGTTATTTTGAAAAGGCTCAATCAGTTACCATGAGAGCAATAAGTAACAAACTAAATTTCGAGGCTTAGCAAACCATTTTCTCTCTTTTCATTTATCTATCTATCTATCTATCTGTTTTTCATTATCTCTTGATCGGTCTCAAGCTGCTTTTTTTTTTTTCTACAATTTTTCATCACCTATCTATATATCTATATCTAGTTGCCTCTTTCTTTATTATCTATCTATATATTTATATCAAGTTGCTTTTTTCTTTATCTATCTATTTATCTATATTAAGTTGTTTCTTTCTTTCTACAGTTTTTCATTATCTACCAAACTCAAATTACTTCTTTCTTTCTTTCTTTCTTCAATTTTTCATTATTTATCAGTATAGCTATCTCTGGTTGATTCTTTCTTTCTTTCTACTGTTTTTCATTTTCTATCCCTCTATTGAATTGTCTTCCTGTTTCTCTATTTATTGCTACTCTAACCCATTATAGCAAGAAAGAGAAGTCTGTATTTTGTTTGATGATATCAAAGAGTGTATTTTTCCTTGATCAACTTGAAAATACCACTATACATCTTCCTGTTTTTGAGATCAGTCCAGGAAAAAGTTGTAAAATCGACTAAAAAATGATTTTTTCTGTGACCATGTGTCTGACTTTTCCTTTCTTGATATGAACTAATCTTCATCTCTTCACCTATACTCAGCCAACATTTTTTGAGACACCCACAACACTACAGTATGGAATGGATGACAAGGTGGGATGGGTTAAGGGGCTAATAATTCTTTTGACCAGGGGCCGAGATCAATCTCAATCTGCCTTAGCCTTTAATTTTTGTTGCTTGAAATATTTATCATTTGTTATAATCAAATTAAGATTTTGCTTTTATAGTTTGTTTATTTTACACATTGTGTAAGTTGTTAACTATTTCAAGATTTATTTATGATAATTAATTTTCTCACTTTTCTTTTTTTTATCTATTTCAGGTAAGTTTTCAAAATTGAATATTATTTGTTTGCTGGTTTCCATTCAATTTCATCAAAGGTCAGTTTCAAAAGATATTTTATTTTTTAATTCCCTGCAAAAAAAAAAAAATCATTCTGAAAGAAAATATGCAAGAATGATAAAGATTTAAAGCGATGCATTTGAGAAAAATTTTTTTTCTTGTGTGGATTGCTGACACTGAAAGTGTATCTCAGTTTCAAGAAATTTCACCTCAGTCTAGGTACATCTTATTTTTGCAGAAAAATCAGTGTTGATTTTTTTGGTAGCTCTTTTTTGTGTGTGTGTGATTATTGTTACATTTGATTTATTCTTGCTTTTTAAGCTGGTTTTTATTATCTTGATTTTATCAAAGACTCTTTGGATGTGTTTTTGTTGGTGTTATTAATGAAATCTTTTGAGTATTTTCATATTCTTTTATCATTTTTTTACTCTACTCATATTCTTTTTACTTTATTTTGAGTATTTTCATATATTTTTTGCTTTTTGATTATCCTCATATACTTATTGCTTTTTTGACTATCCCCATATTCTTTCTTGCTTTCCTCATATTGTTTTTGTTTTTTTGACTATCCTCATATTCTTTTTTTACTTTTTGACTATTCTTTCTTTCTTTCTTTCTTTCTTAATTATCTTCATATTCTTTTTTACTTTTTGACTATCCTTATATTCTTTCTTCTTTTTTTTATTACTCTCATATTCTTTATTTTTTGACTAACCTCATATTCTTTTTAGCTATTTTGACTATCCAGATCTTTTTTTTTTCTATCCCCCTTTTTTTTTTGCTTTTTTGACCATCGTCCTTCTTGCTTTTTTTTTTTTTTTTGACTAACCTCATATTCTTTCTTGCTTTTTTTACTATCCTCATATACTTTCAGGTTTTTTGACTATCCTCGTATTCTTTTTGACTTTACTTTTATTATTTTTAATTTTTTGACTATCCTCATATTCTCTCTTGCTTTTTTAACTATCCTCACTTTGGGGGCTTTTTTTTTTTTGGAGGGGGTGGGTTCTATACTCATGTTCTTTTTGTATTTTTCACTATCCTTATATACTTTATTTTTTGACCACACTTATATTCTTTCTGACTTTTAGACAGTCTTCATATTCTTTTACGTTCTTGGTTCTTCTTATATTCTTGTTTGATTTTTTGACTATCCTCATGTTCTTTGTTTTGTTTTTTTTTGTTTCTTTTTTTCTTTTTCTAAATTCTTTTCATTTAAGCTCATATTTCTTTTTTTAGCCTGTCCTTATAATCTTTGCTTTTTTTATATATACTCTAATTTGGTTGCTTGATTCTCCAGCCATTATACTGGAAAAAAGTGATCATAATTAAAAACATTTATTGTATATTTATATCTCATATTTTCTATTTTATTGCTACAATAAATTTTTAGTTGTTTAAAGTGTGTCAAATAAAAATCATTTTTTCATTTCATAAAACAGAAATTCTCATAAGGAAAATTATTTTTAACATCAAACAAAAATATATCTCCACAAACACACACACACACATTTATGTACAAATAAATAGATATATACACACATATATAAATAAGTACATACGCTAACATATATATATATACATATATACATGCACACATATATACACACTTTCTTTCTCATACACATACACACATAAAAATAAATACATACACAGACATGTACACACACATATATATAAATAAATACATACATACACACATGTATATATAAATAGATACACACCCACAAACATTATATATATATATATATATATATATATAAAATCTCATTTTATGCTTCTCAATATTTTTTAGAGCTTATACCTATTAGAAATCATTTCAATCTATAAATGATTAGCTGCCTATCTATAATACCATAAATTGGACACATTGTAATGTGAGGATATGTTTTATCTTGTGGGGTTTGATTTTAATATTTCATATACTCTGATAAATAGGGTTTGTAATTATTTCACTGTTCACGAAAACCCAATGAAATCCACATTTTTTCTTATATTCTTCTCATTAGATACCACTTGTTAAGAACTAAAAAGATGTCTTCATTGATTATGTGAATATTTGGTTTACTCTCAACATTATTCTAAAAATCTGAAACTTGCAAAAATTCTGTCAGCACTTCAAAAAATTCATACTTTTATTTATATTGCAGACCAGATTCTGTTAGTCCTAGAAATATGTAACTGAGACCTAATTTATCAAACTGCTATATATTACTAGCAGATTGTGACCCAACAGGTAGGATATAAAACCCATGCCATCGCATGTAGGATTTCGAGCTCATGATATCAAAAAGAAGATTTTTAGCTCCTGATACCTCAAGTAGGATTTATAACATATGGTATCAAAAGTAGGATTTCTAACATATGATATCACAATTAGGATTTCTAACTCTTCATATCACAAGTAGTATTTCTAATCCATGCTTTTAACAAGTACAATTTCTAACCTGTGATATCAAAAGTAGGATTTAAAACTCATATATGACTAATGAGTTTTGCATTTCACATTATTTTATTATCAATATGCATAGAAAATACAAATGGTATTATCTGCAGACTGATGTGAAACTTACTATTACAGTCAGGATAGGGCAATAATGTAAATTTATTGCCAATGATATTTGCATTGAAAAATATCTTACAACAGAAATGCATTGGAAATAATTTAATGAAAACAATGCATTCCAAGTAAAAAAAAAAATGCCAGAATTTAAATAAATCATTATTGACAGAATAATAAAGTTTTTGCTATAGAAATGCATTACAAATTAATTTAAAAAAAAAGCATTGTCAGTGGTCAAAAATGTTGAGTGAGACTTTTTAAAATAGGCAACTTATTCATAGCAAGTTTCCAGTTGAGATATTTTGCTTCTTATAAAGAAAATCTTGCCAAATGACTGGAAATGAGGTGACAAATTGTTTTAACTTTGGTAAAAAATGATTGCATTGTACAATACAATTTGATTAGCATTCACTCACCAGCTGTGATCAAATGTTTATGATATTCACTTTGAAAGTTTGTTATTTATTGAAATAGCTTTTACTATTTGTCCAACATAAAATAAAATCATGTATATTATTAAAGTTAGGGAAAAAACAATTGTTACTCATGTATTGTTTCTCAAATTTCATCTTGTATAAAGGAACACTTAGATAATAACCTTATAATATTCATTTGAAGTGTGTAATATTCCATGAGAAATAAAATCCTAATTGTCCTGAGTTAAAAAGAAACAAACTTTTTATAAAAACTGTTCGGATATACTTATTTATAAGCAATACTGCATGTGTCTGTATATATATATATATTGTCATTCATAGACAGACTGTTTTGTTTTATGACAATTCTTCAGTGTGCTAAACACATGAACTGCTTCAAGCAGGGATCAAAACCCTGCTGACTTTATATACAAAGATATCAACCCTCTTGTATATATATTGTCCCTCGGGGTGTAATAGTTACAATCATAGGAAATGGATGCTGAGACCCAATTTCAAATCATGGATGAGGCTGTTTCCATTTCACATAGTGCTAATAATCTTGGGAAGAGTATAAGTCCAACTATTCTCCCTTCAGCTTTTACAGGTTTGAAGTCAGAGTTTTCCTTCTCTTAGACTGGTTGCCATACCAACGTTCAAGAGTTTGGTCTGCCCTTCTATCTATCCAAACTCCACTTGAAAATTGATTTTGTATCACATCCTGCAAGGGTGAAGGAGTTGGAATAATATATATCAGCTTGATGAACATATAGTTGAGAAATTGACAGTCTACAAGCACTGCTGACTCTGTGTCAACACTTTGTAAATGATATTGAGAACTATTTTTCATGAATATAGCAAATATCAATAATTATTTATATATATATATATATACATATACACACACACATATATATATATATATATATATATATATATATATCAATAGTAGTAGCAGCATTGTAAATCTTGACTGTGATGGATGTAAGGGTTATACCTTGGTAGTTCTTGGTTACTCCCAGGTCACCTTTCTTAGTTAAAAGGAAGATGCAGCCCTTTATCCATCTGTCTATTATATTCTGACTATATATGCTGTTGCAGTATTGGAGCAATATAGCGTAAATTTCCTTGTTTTCCATACTTCTGTGGGTATTTCATTAAGACCAGCAGCTTACCTGTTTTTAATTTTTTGTAGTATTATGTTGAGTTCTTTTTGCGTAAACTGTCCTATTGATAATTTTCATGATAGGTTCATTTATAACTTCAGGGGACTTTCCAAACAAATTCTTGAAATGGTTCTTTCCATGAGCGTATTCATTCTTCTTGGCTGGCAGCTTTTAGTTTTGCTCTGGACATTCTCTTCCTTTTACACACTTCATTTACTGTCTGCTATGCTATCCTTGATTGTCTATCTTCAACAGAGTCTCTAATCTAATTAATCTGGTTTTGGATGTATCCTGTATATTCTTTTTGGTATGTGTTAGTTCACTTTGTGCCTTCTTACGTTTCTGAGCATTGGCATTAGTTGGGTTTCTCTTATTGCATAGTGATACGGTTTTTATGTCGTCACATTTTTTCTTTACTGCTAATGTCTCCAGGGAACTCAATGTTTTGCTCTTAGTTTGGTTAGTATGCATTCTGTGACCACTTCTGTAATATAATTGCGGAGGGATTTTTTTATATTATCATTTTTCGTTTTGTATATCTTGCCTTTCGGTTTAGTTAGGCTGAGAACCTTTCAGCTTAGTGCATGGGTTAGTTAGGTGCACACGTTGAGTGCAGGTGTTCACGCATGTGCAGAGCATATGTGACAATCAGAGATGTCACAATAAAAACCCAAATAGGAAATGGGACCGGGGACATGAATGACGTCATGCCCGGAAGTGCTGAGGATTTTGAAATTTGAAAAAAAAACAGTTTGTTGAGATTTAAACTCCGAACGAGAGAGTTGAGATTCGAGTTGAGAGGAAGGTAGTCAATTTTTGGTCTTGCCGAGGTGAGACCAGTTGGGGTCTACGAAATGTGCCGCGCATTTGTTGAAGGAATTGTGTCTCTCTCTCCTCATGTCAAAAAACCTTAAACGCAAAAAGGTAAATAAAAGTTTTGTACTTGAACCAAAAAAGAGAGTGTTTCGCGTGTTTTCGGATTCCTATATGTTTATGAACATTATGAAAATTCTATGAACATATGTATATATCTGGCTATGTAACATTTCCATGTAAGCATTGACAAAGTTCTCATATTTGTCATTCAGAGTAAGTGTTTCTGATATCAACTGAAGTGCATCAAATTTGTTTCTTAGTGTTATCATATATTTATAGCTAATATCCTAATTGTTAAGCAAGAACCAGTCATAGTGTGCAGTTGTATTTTTGCACTGCATTCTTGTGCAGGCTTAGATGTCTGCAACTCAAATGCATTGAACCTGAAATAGAGAAAATTCACTAGAAAAACTAAAATGGCTTTCTGAGAAATTGATCCATGACATCACAAATTTTGACAATCCGTTGAATTTTAGAAGGTGTTGTGCAAAAAACCATTAGGCAATACTATCATTTGTCAACTTCTCCAAGGCATTTGACTCCATAAACAGAGGGAAGATGGAGCAAATACCTTTAGCCTACGGTCTCCCCAAAGAAACCATCAAAGCCATTATAAGTCAGTTAAGTTGGCAACCATAGTCGAGGGCGACCAGAAGGCTCCCTTTTCAATAGCTTCTACACCAAGATGTAGGAGAGAGTGCTACTCCTTTTCCTGGATTGCTCCACTTTACCCTTGATATGTACCTTATATTGCTGAGTGTTAAGCAAGGAGGTATCAAGTATAAAAACACAAAAGTTAAAGTTTACTCACCAGATGATGACACAAACTTCTTTGACATTGTTGCAGGAGTGCTACAAGGGGATGCATTAGCTCCATACCTGTTTATTATCTGCCTTGACTATATGATTCAAACATTGATTGATTTAATGAAAAAAATAGTCTTTATTTAGCAAAAGAAAGAAGCAGACAATACCACGCACAAACTATTATGGACGTGAACTATGATGATGATATAGCTCTTCTGGCAAATACACCCACTTAGGTTGAATCTCTGCCACAGAGTCTGGAATAGGCAGCAGGTGGCATAAGCCTCCATGTGAATGCAGAAAAAATGGAGTACATGCGCTTTGATTAAAGTGATGAAATCTCCACACAAAATGGTGGTTCTCCGAAACTAGTGGATAAGTTCACCTACTTCGGGAGCATCATCTCATCTACTGAAAATAACATCAATACACAACTAGCAAAGGTATGGACAGCTATTGATTGGCTATCAGTCATATGGAAGTCAGACCTATCTGATAAAATAGAACAGCTTTTTCCAAGCAGCAGTCTTGTCAATGCTATTATATGGATACACCATGTGAACACTGATCAAGCGTATCAAGAAAAAGCTTGACGGCGATTGCACAAGAATGCTACGGGCTGTATTGAACCAATCATGGATGCAACTTCCCACAAAACAACAGCTGTACGGCCACATACCACCCATCTTGAAAACCATCCAAATTAGACGAACAAGACACACGGGACAGTACTGGAGAAGTAAGGACGAGCTTATTAGTGATGTGCTCCAGTGGACCAGTTCACACAGACGAGCAAGTGTTGGGCAACCAACTAGAGCCTATCTTCAATAGCTCTGTAGTTTTCTGACTATTGTCTTCATCTTTCTTGTTATTTCCACAATGTTTCGGCTGATATGTCCTCTGGCCTTCTTCAGATGTTTATCCAACTCAGGAACCTTCACGGAACTTTGAACTACATCCTTTATTGAATCCACAGGGGTCGCCTGTTCTGATTCCATTAGCCATAACCGGGTACAAGTGCTAAGTATTCCTGTATTGTTACTCACCTGTAGTGAGGATTGAACCTGCAACCTCCAGATGATTGTCTCCTTAGAAGCTTAGGGAACCAATGCCTATAACCGTTATGATACATGTCAATTCAGAGTGAATTTTTGGGACTTATAAACTTAATGTTCTTACTTGACTAGAATTATTACCATTATGTATGCTTTTTTACCTGTGCTCATATTCAGATTTTTTTTTTTAAATGACATGTCATTAAATGAAGAAACTAAAACTGAACTGAAAACAAGCCCAGGGGCTGGGGCTGTAGAATATACTGACTGCATCTCTGCAGAGGGGTAAGCCCACCAATGAGTGTCCTGATCATGATACTAAACCATATGATGGTGAGTCTCCAGGCTTGAAGATTTAGGGAATGTGGCATACCACTTCATTGCTTTTGCTCTCAGGTTCACTCTGACCCGGACTGGTAGCACCTGATAAGGTCCTATCAATGGATTAAATAGGACAAACTAAGTGTGCAAACAAATGACTGATGTTAAATCATGACTGTTATATAGCAATATTTTAAACAATTAAACTCTGTGCAAAAAAAGAGCTCCGGCTCGTTTAAAAATGTTATCTATAAGATGTGTTTACTAATCATATATATATATATATATATATTTAATATATAAGTATAAAAAGGATTTGGAATCAAATAACCTATACTGTTTGATATGCCATAAAACCAAACCAAACCAAATGATGAACTGAAAAGATGAGCTAGTTTAAAATATTTATCATATTTATTCAAGTTCTATCTCATTATGAATATAATGCAACCACTATTTTTTATTGGTGAAAATCAGTGATAGATAGATAGATAGATAGATAGATATAAAATTCAACTGTTTTATTTGGTGTAGATTTGTCTTTGTGTTTTCTGTACCAATATGGAAAACACAAAGATGAACCTGCATCAAATATATATATATATATATATATATATATATATATATAAGTATTTTATGTTCTGTGTGGTGAGGCTCCAGTCCTGGAGTTTGAAGAATATGGAGTACCCCTTCATTATCGTTACTCTCATCTCCACTCAGACCCAGATTGGTAGTACCTATTAGGGTCCCATCTGTTGGTCAAACAGAAATGTTCATGCATTTAGTAAGGACTATTATTATGATCAGTTATTTCAAACCATACAAGGTTTTTTTTATTCTAAATTGGAATAATTGATCAGTAGAATTACTTATGTTTAATAGCAATACTTGAAACCATTTAACTGTGTGCAAACAAATGAGCTCTAACTTATTTTAAAATGGTACCTACAAATTGTAGGCTTACAAATTATCTATCAAGAGGATTTGGTATTAAATAACCCACAAGGGTTGATATACCATAAAATACCAACCAACCAACCAACCAACTTACCAACCTGTAACTATTAATGTATTATTACTCTGTTATATAATATACACCCCTAAATTTTGGCTACAAATTTTGGAAAAATATTCATTTTCTATAGTACATACTGGCTTTTTGAAGTTATAACTGCTAAATTCGACCTTTGTTCAACTTTTTAATCAGTTGGTATGGACTAAAAATAATGACAAAATTTACAGACTTTAGTGGAAATATTCAGACATGTTCACACAAAACTATAACAAACTTTCTGCAAAAATAAAGTCAAAATAGAAGAAAAGTCATTTTGTTATGAATTAGTTAGTTTGGACCATAGATCTAACTTACACTTGGTTATGATGTTCCAAATATAACAACGTACTTGGCTGGAAAAATGTTCAATATTTACTTATTGTAAATAATGCGTATCCATAACATATGGGCTTAAAAAAATCACATGTTTTAGTCATTAAATTAAAGTTCAAGTTTCATTAACATGTGATACCAATCTCCTGGTATCCATTAGCTAAACTGTCTTGAAATGTTAACCATCATAGAATAAATATTCTTTGATAACGCCCTAAGATCAAAACTTGCTGGAATAAACAAAGTTAAAAACATTTTTTAATCAATGTTTATGCATATATTCTTTTGTTCATATATATATTGTTTACTAATAGTCCAGAAGACCTGGGTTCAATCCGAGCATTTTTCTAAAAAAATATGCTTAATGCCTCCTTGCTTAACACTTAGCATTATAAGGTATGAATCAAGGGTAAGTGAAGCATTCCAGGGAAAGGAGCAGTGCCCTCTCCTATAACTTGGTGTTGTAGCTATTGAAAAGGGAGCCTTCAGGTAATCCTCATCTATAGTTGGTCAACTTATATCTATCTATCCATCTATTATCCTCATATAATGTACTACTCCAGGACAGTCATGATTTTTCTTTTCTTAAATAACCAACATAAGAGAATGAGCAGTTGCCATTGGATGTCTTTATCATAATCAGTGATACATTTTATTGCCTTATTTAATTTGATGCTCTGAGTGCAGCTCTGGTATTTCTATCCCTTTTAGAAACCAATGTACCTAATCACTTTTAAAGTATAGAATTTATAACAAGATACATCCAGCTTCTAATAGAATCAGCAACTGTTATTGGGTAACTCAAAGTTCACTACTCACATTGTGTTTTATTGCCTCAGATCTTCATCTTGAAAATTTCTTATTCATTTAAATAGCCTTCAGTATGAATCTTATATGAGATCAAATTATGTACATCATTAAAGATTTGGGGTTTTTTTTAATGAAAAATTAATTACAAAGACAATGCTTTGACATGAAAATTTCAATAAAGATCCTTGCTATCAGAAATTTGTTAGTCCTCAGAAATGGTGAATATTAAAGAAGATGTCTATTGATAAAGTCAGAAGGCAAAAATAAGAAAAGCTGAATGTTTACCTAGAAATAAAGTTCAAATACTGTCAACATAAAAACAAATAAAAAAAATGATTATTTTACATTTTACATGTACTTAAGAATTTGTTGTGTCACAATATGTAAACATTATTTCCCCTGCATTTTCATGGTAAAAATTATTTTCAATTCATTTTTATAGTAAAAATCATTGGCAATGCATTTTCATGGTAAAAATCATTTTCTATGCATTTTTATTGTAAAAATCTTTCACAATGCATTTTTATATTAAAAATCATTGTCAATGCATTTTCATGGTAAAAATTTAAGGCAATGAAATTTTATAGTAAAAATCATTGGTAATGCATTTTTATTATAAAAATCTATGGCAATGTATTTTCATAGTAAGAATCATTTTCAATTGATTTTTTTAGTAAAAATCATTTTCAATGCATTTTTATAGTAAAGATCATTTTCAATGCATTTTTATAGTAAAAATCACTTTCAATTGAATTTTATAGTAAAAATCATTTTCAGTGCATTTTTAGAGTAAAATTCATTTTCAATGCTTTTTTATAGTAAAAATCATGTGCAATTGATTTTATACAGGAAACTATTAAGAATATAGTCTCAATATAATTTGAGCAATTTTAATTAAATTTCAGTTTTCAATATATTTTATGTCACTATATATGTAATCCTTTGAGTGGAAGAAACCAGTATCAATGACACCTGAGTACAGCCATCGATTGTGCTTTCTACACTTTTTTAAACCAATGTAATATTGCTAGAAATTTAAAAATTTTAAAAACTCCAATTGGAAAGTAGGTGTTTTGCTGTTCTTTTTCTCATTCCTCTTTCTTTTTTCTTTCCTTTTTTTTCTCTTTATTTCCTTCTGTCTTTAATCTTTTTCCTCTTTTTCTTCCTTTTGTTCTCTTCCTTTTCTTTGGGTCTTTCTGTCCTCTTTTTTCTTCTTCTCTTTCTTTTGTCTTTCTCCTTCCTCTTCTCTTTCTTTCTTCCTCTTTCTCCTCCTTCTTCTATAAAAAAAGATCATTAATTTATAAATATAACTTCTCTCTCTTTCTCAATTCCAACAAACAAATAATTACATTTGAAACCTATTCACTTATTTCAAGACATCATAGTATAACAGTTATCAGCATAGGAATTGGAATTATCTATATCAGATTAGAATACTTGAAACTATATAACAGTGAGCAAATTATTTGTATTAGATTAGAATACTTGAAACCATATAATTATGAGCAAATTATTTGTATTTGATTAGAATACTTGAAACCAAATAACTGTAACCAAATTATTTGTAATATATAAGAATACTTGAAACCATATAATAGTGAGCAAATTATCTGTATTTGATAGGCATACTTGAATCTTTAAAACTGTGAGAAAACAAATAATTATCATTATCAAATAGCATATTGACGTCATATTGTTGTGCATAAATGATTAGTATTAAAAATAGTTACTTGAAGTTATAATAGTTTGTAAATGATAATTCTCCTTATTGACTTAAAAACATATAAATGCTTATAAAACAAGATTTTGTCATTAAATAACCCAACAAGGTTTGGGGTGTCCTCGTGGTGTAATGGTTAAAGCGATGGACTGCAGAATCGTAGTAAGCGAGTTCGTACTCCAGTCGCGCTATTACGTTCACTTTCGGGCAAATACCCATGGGAAAGGTATGATCCCCCTCATCCTCCCAGCTATGGGTTAAATAGCATGGCTACTGTTCTTCTAGAACAATGGCTTTGGCATTAAATAACCTACAAAGGTTGATATGCCATTAAACAAAGAAACCAACCAAACCAACAAGGGTTGACATGCCATAAAACCAATTAAGTACTTTTTAAACAACTAGCGAGAAAGACTTGCCTCTTCAAGCATGGAGGAATTCAGTTTTGATTTCTTTATCGCTATAAACTGACTGCAATTATTTTTCCCTTGCATTATGCATCGAGTGGATGTGAAAGTTTCACTGTGATATTAATAAAATGAGATCCATTAAGTAAACTAAATAAAAGAATTGGCTACGGTTTTTTTTTCTTTGCTTATGTAAGCACTTTTGCATTAACAGATTGTATGTTTAAGTTTACTGACTTCAATAACCTGCAGTGTTATTGAAGAACTAAAAATGGCAGGTTTGAATCTAAGTTAAAGTGCCGCCATTAAGACCTTGAGCGAGTTTTTTTTTCATTATCAGTTCAGTAATCTCTAAAAACCAAGTACAGTATGACATATAAGTAAGTACACCTCTAACAATTTTTTATAAAAACTTAATTTTTTTCTAAACCAAAGATACCAGAATTTGATTGTTTCTCAGGAAACATTATACAATCAAAACTGATATTATTAGGTGCCCTTTACTTCAATGTGGAACAAGGCTGAATGAATTGGGCACCCAATGAGACTCGAACTCACTTGTATAGGTGTGATAGTCAAGCTTGCTAACCATTACACCACCAGAAGTACAGTATCACCCACAAATAAGTACACCCCCAACAATTTTTGATAAAAAGTTAATTTTCTTCTTAATCAAAGATACCTGAGTTTTATTATTTTTCATGGAACATTATACAATCAAAACAGATATTATTTTCACAAAAAAAATGAAGATATTTTATCCATATTTAATATTTATTGCAGTAAATACACTTTCTCTACAATTAGCTTCAGCTGTTCTTGCAGACTCACAACACACTTTAAGATTGTGAAAAGAATGCTGTTTAAAATACTTAAACATTTAACTGTGTTAATTTCAACATAGTCAAAATGTCTAATTTGAACTTTGAATATTTCAAACAAGGCAGAAACCATTGCTGTGATTGTCATTTGATTATGGGAGATATAATTTAATTTTGAGCTTTCATCCATGTTGAAAGCTTTGCCCAGTTGCATGTCTATGGGCCTTCTTGATAAATTGATAGTCTTATATTATCACCATGTGTATATAACTTTTATTTATTGCTAATTTATGACAGCATTGAAACTTTGTAACCAAAACTATGAATATTTGACAGTCTAAAAATATTGAAGCATTGGTAACTATTATTAATTTTTCTTTAACGGGATTTCTTCTGAGCTATGCCTGTGTCAATACTACTGTATGGATGCACCACCTGGATGTTAACAAAACATTCAAGAACTGTGAAGATCTTATCCAAATAATAAATATTTGAATAAGATCTTCACAGTTCTTGAATGCCTTATTTGATCAACAGTTAACTTGAAAAATGATTTGCCAGGATGAATCATTTCTATGCCCAAATAAACAAGGAACACCTAAGGAAGGCTGGAGGATACAGCAGCCGAAACATTGCATTTCAATTTACCACAATAAAGATGAGAACAACAGTCCAAAAAATCACAACCAGAAGAATATTTGGCAAAAAATATTAAATATTAAATGAAGCATGGTTAACTATAATCAATTCTTCTTTAATGGGATTTCTTGCAAGCTGTGCCTGTGTAAATACTACTGTATGGATGCACTGCCTGGATGTTAACAAAACTCCTGGAGAAAAAGCTAGATGGGAAGTATACAAGAATGCTACATGTTGTTTTGAATGAATCCAGGAAGCAATACCTCACAAAACAGCAGATTTACAGCCACTTACCTCTCATCTCACAAACCACCCAAGTAAGATGAACAAAACATGCTGGGCACTCAAGAATGAACTTCTAAGCAATATGGATTGCTACACATAGACATGCCAGCATTGGCTGTCGTGCTAAGATTATATGTAACCATTCTGTATAGACACTGAATGTAGTCTGAAGGACCTGCCAGGAGTGATGGATGATAGGGACAGTTAGAGAGAGAAAGAGAGAGAGAGTCAAGGAAATCTGTGCTGTCAGCACAACTTGATGATAATGCATTCTTGATTCTGATTTCTTTTATTTAATTATTGAATATAAAAATAATTGCTATGAAAAGGAGTTAAAGATGAAAGAAATTATAGTTGAAGATTGATAAATACTAATAAAGTTCCATCTCTTAAAAATAAAGATATTATCATCATATTACTATATATATTATCATCCATAAATAAGTAAAAGATTTTTTTTGACAAACTCTTGCAAGAGACCTGAAATGTAACATTAGTTGGATTGACAAGACTCTTTAGTCTTGGTACAGCAAGTATTCTTGTATTGTTACTCGCCTGCAGTCCAGATTGAACCGGCAACCTCCAGATGATTATCTCCTTGTACTCAGTTATGGCTAATGGAATCAGAACAGGCAACCCCCATAGATTCAATAAACGATGTAGTTCAAAGTTCTGTGAAGGTTCCCAAGTTTGACAAACACCTGAAGAAGGCTGGAGGACATATCGGCCAAAACATTGTGGAAGTAACAATAGAGATGAAGACAATAGTCCAAAAACCCTTAATGATAAAATATTATATTACTGTTGAAAACTAACTGATCTGTTTGCGACTAAATAATATTATACAAGAACAAACGCACAATAGTCCACTTAACTGAAGTCCTTGTATTGTATATACCAAAATTTAACGTACTTCAGACAGCTCTGGTTCACTGCTGGAATTTTAGTAGAGACAATTTTAACGTCTGCTTGTTACTGAGCATGGTTGTAAAAAGGGAACTAGACATGTCTTTAAATCTGGTGCCAATGTATGCAAGCCAGTGATCGGTTAGTTTGAAAGATGTACCGACCAATTATATGTGTCATACATGACCTTTAAAGAGTGGGGTTGACCACAGGAGACAACCCACTTACGTTAGTTATATATATCTTTTTTTTATAATTTCTCATCTGTATTCATATTTTCATTTAGATTTAAACATTTAAAAATTTAATGATTCATTTCCAGTACTTTTTGATCACCCTGATTTGCAATGCCTAAACATTTTCTGAGTTGTATAGACTGGATTTAAATAAATGTTAAAAAGAGCAACAAAATTCATACTCAAAAAAAGAATTATTAGACCATTTTAATGTTGTTCCTAATTTTTTTCATCATTATTAGAATTCTTAAAAGATTATTTCCAATCAGTTAGCAAATTTTGATGGATTGGAAATTTTAAAAATTAATATGAAATTATGAAATTATAGTTTCATAAATTTTAGTTCTTTTAACCTGAGAGACAAAAGTAAATACATCATTTATAACATGGTCTGTGTTTTAATTTGGACATAAAATTGGCGGCTGACATAATATGGATTTTGCTTGAATTTAAAATGCAATGAACTTCACCAATTGAATATCTTTTGCTTAGTTGCAACCATAATATGTTGCCACTCTATTGGCAGGACTTAGAATACATTGATTGTATCCCCTACAGCATCATTCAGGATTTAAACAAGTTTATTTTCTATGATGACAACTCTTACACCACATGTGCCTCCTAGTGACCAAAACAGGTACTATAAGCAACTTGATGGGATGGAGGAATTGAATGCCTGATGCAGCATAAAAGATAACTCTAAGAATTAAATGTTGAAGAAAATTCTCGTCAAAATTAACCCTTGCTTTCTGTCCAGCATGACATGGTACAGCTTTCTTCTAGATAAAACTGCAAGATTAATTCTATTCAAATATTAATCTTCTAAAAAAATTTTTAAAAATTAGTAGTAGTAGTAATAATAATAATGATAATAAATTAAAAGAAAGCAAAAAGAGAGATAAATAACTGGACCTTGCCAGAGAGCTGAAAAAGCTATGGAACATGAAGGTGAAAGTTATACTAAGAGTATCTGGTGTGCTTGTAGCAATCCATAAAGGATTGGTAAAGGGAGTGGAAGACATGGAAATAAGAGGACAAACAGAAACCATCCAGACTGCAGCATTATTAAGAATGGCCAGAATACTGAGAAGAGTCCTGGAGACTTGGGAAGACTTGCTGTCACTCAAACTCCAGTGAAAAACCATCATCTAAAGCTGTTGTGAAAAACTTACTAAGGAGAATAATAATAATAATAATAATATCTGGATCTTACCTGAGAACTGAAGAAGTGTAACATATTGACCTTCGACCCAGCCGTCAATCGAGAAACAGGTGCATCCGGTCGAAGATATCAAGATATAATCTTGACCATGGACAGGTTGAATTTGGTGCAAATGCAACGTTCACAGGAAGCAGGTGGGTGTCAAACAATTATATAACCCGGTGCCATGAGTTAGTTGGAGTCAGTTCAGTTGAAGTTTGAGTTGCAGTTCGAGACCCCCGGTTGAGCAGCCAAGCAGAATGAGAAAGAAGTGCTGCTAAAGACAGAGGAACTGGAGGTCAATATGTTGCAGTCTGTTCAGTCTCCAACTCACCTCTCACACACAACCCTTTCGAATAAAGTGTGAGAGGTATATTTTTCTAAAGAAGTGTGCTCGTTCATCATTATTGTTGATTATGTTTCCGCATGTATATGTATACATATAGTTGTATCATGGCTATACAACAGAAGCTGTGAAACATGAACGTGACAGTGATGTCCATTATAGTTTGTGCCCTAGGAATGGTCTCCAAAGCCCTGGAAAAAGCCTGGGTGAACTGGAAATCAGTGGAAGACTCAAGACAATCCCAAGCACAGTATTAAGATCAGCTAGAATACATTGATGAGTCCTGAAGACCTAAGGAGACTTACTGTTGTTACATATTGACCTTTGACAGGCCATCTAGTTAGTGGATTTAAAAAAACAGGATGCAGCTGTGTCTTCTGGTAAACAAAAGACAGTGGAAATGCCACGTGATTTGTGAGGGTCGAATGCTAGAAGGAAGAGTAAACACAATATGTGAGCATCTGAAAAATATATAACAACGGAAGTTTTCAACCCTGAATTGAGTCAGACAGAACAGAAAAAATGAAATCGATCCTGTACAAGCCTCGTGGAGGCAGAATGAAGTAAGGCTCTCTGAATATATCATATATCAATCTAATATAAATCTTGGCAGTTCCTGAGATTCTCTCTCCTCGCCAACCATTTTGTACATTCCGTAATAAAAGAGAGATTATATTTTTATAAATAAGTGTTATTGTCTCCTTCATCCAGGTATACAACGCTGTCATTCAGACTCCAGTGAAAAACCATCAGTTAAAACTAGTGTGAAAAAATCACATTGAATGCAAATAATTATCAGAAAACTAGACCTTGTTATATTAAACCAGAATCAAATGCAAATAATTATCAGAAAACTAGACCTTGTTATATTAAACCAGAATCAAATGCAAATAATTATCAGAAAAATCAACCGTGTTATAGTAAACAAGAAGAATTGATCTTGTCTACTGGAGGATTTGGTGTCAGAAAAGACCACAAAGTAAAATTAAGGGAAAACAAAAGTTTAGAGAGATACCTAAACCTTACTAGAGAACTGTACAAAACAAACGGTGATAGGAATGCCTAGAACAATAAGAACAATAAAAAAAAAGAGACTGGAAGAATCAGAGATTTGGAGAAGGATTGAGAGCATCCAGATTTAGTATATGGTTAGTTTACATACACTATAAGTTAATTTGTAGTTGTTTATGTAGCACTGAACAAAATAACAAAGCCTCTTTGAAGAACAAGAATGAAAGGTTTTTTTTATAACAGAAAGTAGACTTGTGTCAGTGTGAGAAAAGTTCTTTTGGGCGTCAGGTAGAAGCCGTGTCGCAAGTAGCAGCAGTTATCTTCGGTGAAGATCGTCAATGCTGGAGCATCCTTTAGCAGGCAACTGGAAAGAGGTCTTTCTTTTCTACTTGTTGAGTACTCTCTGTTCTGCTGGCTGACTTCTAAAAAGGGCTAGAAAAATAGTTCTTTAGAGGAAGATGGAATCAATGTGCTCTGCCTACTGATTGGTCAGTGTGTGGCCAAATCGCTTGGTTGGGGCATTGATTCACGAGAGAAAATAGATCTGTGATTGCTACACAGACCTCAGCACTGGGGAGATCAGTAAGACTCTTTGAGAGCTTTGTAAACTTTGTAAACTTGCTGTCACTCAGACTTCAATAAAAGCCACCAATTATTACTGCAGTGAAAAGTTACTTTGAGAAAGAATAAAAAAGGTATTATACAATTTTAAACAAATTATCTTTTTTCGTCCTTACCCTCAAGATACTTACTTTAGAATTTTTTTTTTTTTACTGAAAGTTAAGAGTTAATAATAATAATGATTGAGAAATCTTCATCTAAAAAAAAAGAATTAAAAACATCATCAGAATAAGTTTACCATTATTTGCTATTCTCTCATGTTCACTGTTGCACATCATTTAAAGTATGCAATCAGCTAATGCTATTTTTCTCTTTTCAGAAACCTATTTTCTTATGTGTCTAACATCACATGATTAACTCTTGGTTAATATAAAAAAAAAAAAAATGGATGAAAGCAAATATTTTAAAGTCAAAATAATTTATGTATAGAAAATCACCAGACATTAACCAATGTCTTATTTGTTATTGCATTGATGGCTACAGGTTTAAATCTTTTGACAAGAGGCTTCAAAGTCGGCACTTCAGTCTTTGATAACCTATATGTAAGAAAATTTAATTAGTGTATCTAAACAGCAATTCCTCTGGCAGACATGTTTTAATAAAGAAAAGATAAATGAAGTCAATAAATTGTATGATGATTACAGGTTTAAATTTTTTAACAAGAGGCGTCAAAGTCTATACTTCATTCTTTAATAACTATTTGGATCTAACTCAGGAAGCAGCATCTCACAAAATGGCAGTTATATGGCCTCTTACCTCTCATCACACCAACCATCCAAGTAAGTTTATCTAGATAAGGGTTGATAAACACAACCAAACCAAACTAAGTAAAGTAAAAGTAAAGTTGGCAACCGTAGTCAAGGGTGACCCGAAGGCTCCCTTTTCAATAGCTTACTACACCAAGATGTAGAGGAGGGCACTACTCCTTTCCCTGGATTGCTCCACTTTACCCTTGATCCGTACCTTATAATGCTGAGTGTTAAGAGCCAATATAACAATCATATTATGAAAAAAAAACTCAGGAAAATCATTCACCTAAGAAGGTGAAGTTTTTCAATTTCTTCATTATCAGGTAATAATAGGTTGGTGATCAAGATATCGTGAAATGTAAAGTTCTGAGTCAGGTGATTTTATTCTTTTAGGGTTTTTTTTTAAATATTATGTCACCCATAAATAAATATACCCTACAAATTTTAGGGGAGCCTCTGTGGAGTAGTGACTAATATGTGGACCTATGACATTTAGTAAATGGGTTTAAACTCCAGATAAGCTATTACATTGTCTTTCGGACTAATACCCTTTGGGAAAGGCTTGAAGCCCTTAATCGTCCCAAGCTATAGGTTGAATAGTACCCCTACTGTCCATCTACAAGGTCAGCTTTTTCTTTAAATATCCCACAAAGTTTGAGATGCCATGAAACCAAAACCAAACCAATCTACCAAATTTTTAGTCAAAATTTGGGTTTTTTAACTTGGAGTTATCAGGATTTTATGATGTTTAATAAAACATTTTATAATCAAAACAGATATTATTTGATAATATTACAAAAATGTCCAGCATTGGAACTCTTAACAACCAAAAATATGAATATATAACAATTGAAGAAGAATATTATACAATAAAAAATAGAAATTATAAAATAATGTTCCTTCATTAATTCAATAACAATAATAATGATGATATTCATCCATCACTTTTTATGGCGAATGAAGTGATTTTTTTTTTATTGTGATTAAGGATTGTATTTCACCAGCCACATATATTGGACGAGCTGATAATAGAATAATGGTGTACTAGAATACCACAGATTCTCCAAAATGACACTGTTCAGGGTTTGAGTTCAAAGTTTTCCTTCACTTCCACTAGTTGCCAAACCAAGGCTCAATAACCTCAACTGCCCTATTTACCTATAGTTGAGGGATGAACATATGGATTCTTGTCTTTTTTCAAGAGCATTTGCATGAAGTGAAAAGCAAACCACCATAACCAGGATTTGAACTTAGAGCATCAAGTTCATTTCTTATGACATACAGATAACATTTAGTATTATTTATTACTAAAGGAGAAATCCCAATAGTGCAGTCACTAATGTGTTGGATCATGACATTGGAGTGAATGAGTTCAAACTCCAGTGATGGTATTACACTCTCTTTCTCATTAATACCCTTAAGGAAAGGTACGACTCCTTTATCCTCCCAGCAATGATTTAAATAGGACCACTACTATTCTTCTAGAAGGATGGTGGTTTTGGCATTAAATAAACTATAAAACAAAGAAATTGAAACTTAACCTTAGAACCAATTTCTCAGACATTTGAACTCTCTTAGCTTGTAAATATACTTACTATCTAAAATTGTATCTCGAGGAGTGATCCTAATTTTTTGACTGCTACATATTTATAATTACAGAGATGCATATTCCATCATGAAGAAGATTGAAGAATGTACCAACCAAAATATCATGTAGATTGTTGCTTGCTTGCTTGCTTTGTTTTACGGTGTATTAACCCTTTTCGGGTCATTTAACACCAAATCAAATTTCAAACAATTCAGTTTAGTATAAGCATAGTTTTGTTTACAAACAGTTAAATGTCAAAACAGTTCAGTTAGATGTCAAAACAGTTCTATTTCAAACAATTCAGTTTAGCATAAGTACACAGTTGAGTTCTGTTTAACCCATAGATAGGACCCTATCAGGTGCTACAACTCCGGATCAGACTAGACCTGGGAGCAATGGCAATGAAAGGGTACTCCACATTCCCCAAAGCTCCAACATTCCTAGAGCTTCACCATCAGATTGTTTAGTGTCATATTGTGGGAGGCATCGTACCCCTTGGCAAAAAAGCAGTCAGTGTATTCTGTCATGTGACCAGCAAAAACAGGAGTTTAATAGTCAGAATAATTTTTTGAATTGTTCTAGCACTAGATTCTGCCCTCATTTTCTATCTTAAACTCATTAGATTTGAAAACCAGGTTAAGAGCCTTTTTTTTTCTGGTAATCATTCTAGTAGACAATATCTGAGCATTATCTATCTCTATCGGCTTGTTTACAGCATTGATAATAGCTCATGGCTTGTGTATCGGACGCACAAAAAACCCTCTGATTTTAAGAAAGATTCTAGCTTATATATCCTATTCTGTAGTCTCTAACTCTTTTTTTAAACACCAGACCATGGAATTTATATTTATGAGAATCAATAGATGTATTTTTCTGCATCTGTGCTTCTTCCTTGAGCTGTCAGGGCTGAATTGAGTTTATTTTTATGTGTTTATTTGATCATTTAAAATAGAAGAGAAAGGGAAAAATGCTCTAACCAAAAGATTTGAACTTTAAAGCCATAAAAGATATACCTTGCTCACGCACATACACACACACACATATATATATGCCACCTACGCCTTTATATATATATATATATACAAACACACACACATAGAAAACATTGGTGGAAAAAAAATATATATATATATATATTATGCCACATAGAAGGCATAGGTGGAAAAATGTTTATTTATATATATATATATATATAAAGGAGTAGGTGGCAAATATATATATGTGTGTGTGTGTGCGTGTGTATATATATATATATATATATGTATATATATATAAAGGCGTAGGTGGCATAATGGTTATCATAGATGAAAATGGACATAGTAAGCCAAGTTCAAATTCTCGATGAAGGTGTTGGCATTTCATTTTGTGTTAATGCCTTTAGGGAAATGCATGTATCAATCTTGTCTTCTCTCAGCCAAAAATGAATAAGGTGAACCAAAGCCATGGTAGGAAACTGGTATAGGAGAAGGCTAATGCTGAATTCAAGTGCTCTAAGAACTTACCAAGAGTCATGTTTGCAGATTATGGTTCATTAATCCCTATGACTTAGTGACCTAAAAGATCTAAGTCTTGCAGTAAAATGACAAAAAGATTGATGGGTTTCTATATATATATATATATATATATATAATTATGATTAAAATTCAATGCAAAAGAGGTTTTAAATTTAAAATAAGATAGTAATAAAAACAGGTTAAAAACTCATAACTCAAAATTTCCCATTGTTGATCCTTCATGTTATTGATGCGAGTATTCAATACTTACTAACTTAGTAAGTACCATTTTTAAAGTCTTTGGTATGACTCAACCTGGGATTGAACCCAGTTCTCCTGGACCATTGGCAAACACTCTACCTACTGGACCAGTGAGCCGCTTAGTAGCTATTAAAAAAGGAGCCTTCAGGTCCCCCTTGACCAACTTTACTTACCCTCTCTGTAGAGGATATAGTCAGTGTATTCTAAGCCATACCACCAGATTAAGTAATTAGGGGTTACTTTTGTGGCTACAGGTAAGCAACTTGGGGCCAATGTAACAAACTAAACAAAAAGTATAAAGTGCTTACCAGCTTAAAATGATTGAGAAGATACAATTTTGTACCTTATATAATAATTAAACTGACTTCAGCATAAAATAACCCAACAAGGGTTGACGTTATAAAAACCAACCAACCAACCAACTAACCAACAATTGTTATCTTTACTTAATTTTACCTTTAGTTTAATATTCAGAAAGTATTAAAGATAAATGAGACAACCAAAAGTTTTCAATATTTTATAAATATTATTGAAAAATTACTTAAATATTGCTGTCATTTTTTTATGGTACTAGTAAATACACCTCATAATAATAAATAATTCACTTCCTACAACCCCCCCCAAAAATCTTCCAAAGTAATTATTTGTCTTTTATTTATTTATTTATTTCAGTTTTTTTATTTATTTACTTTAGTTGTCTGCTTTGCCAAAATTGGAAGTTATTTTTGGCAAACTTGATTTCAGATGGGATTACAGGGTTTGAATGTTGAAAATGAACAACTAAAAGAAGAAAAAATGCTACTAAAATACAAAACTATGACATTTATTGAATGTTCATAGCAAGGCAGTTTTTTATCAATTACAACTTGTCATGTAATTTTAGAGATAACGGTTCCAAAATGGCTGTAGTATGAAAGAAGATGAGTTTAGTCTGAATTTTTGACACAAAGTATTGTTAATATCATACACTGATTTTTTTTCTCGACCTGTTTCTTCATCTTTATAGTCTTTATTACAATCATTGTAACCTCTGGTGTTTTTTATATCTGAATTTCTGAGATGAGGTGTTATTGCTATTAGACATTGTTTCTTTTCAGGTTAGTTTGTGTCTGTAGTTTTTATTATAACATTTTACTCACTGCACTCTCTAAATTTCTTTGATGAAGTTTTATTATAATCATTGCTCTTATAATGTTTTTTTTTTAATGAAGGTTATTCAATACCATAGCCATCTTTCTAGAAGAACAGTTGTGGTACTATTTAACCCATAGCTGGGGGAATAAAGGGTTCATACTTTTCTTTAGAGTATTTGTTGGTTGCTTGGTTGGTTTTATGGCATATCAACTTTTGTGGGTGATTTTATGATAAATCCATTTTCATACAAATAATCAGTTCTGTTTCAAACAATTTAGTTTAACATAAAAAAACAGTTCCATTTCAAACAATTCAGTTTTGCATGAGTATGCAGTTTAAATGTAAGTACAGAGTTTAATTGTCAAAAACATTTCTATTTGAAGCCATTCAGTTTTGACAAACAGTTCTATTTCAAACAATTCAGTTTAGTATAAGTATGCAGTTTAGTTCTTCAGTGTTTTAAATGGTTAGTTTTCCATAGCACTATAAATTAATTGACAATACAAATAAATAACGAAACTTCTTTTGAAAACACAACAATGAAAGGTTTATTATAGTAGCAGAAGTAAACAAGTCAGAGTGAGAAAAGGTTCTTTTTGGTGTCGCAGGATAGTATGTTGGTCCTTGAGTTTGTTGGAGATGTGTGTCACTGTAGCAAGTAGCTCATGTGACTGGCCGCAAGGTTGGTTCTTCTGTCTGTGAAGCTAGTTGCAGCGTGTTCTTCAGTGGAGGTTTTCCATGTGGAATGTCCGTAGCAGAGGATGCGAGAGAGGTCTGTCTTGGCTGCTAACTAGTTGCTCTCTGACTTGTTGTCACTTCCAAAAAAGGATAGAAAAAATAGTTCAAGAGAGGAAGAAGGAATCAATGCACTCTGTCCCTGATTGGTCAGTGTGTGGCCGATTTGCTTGGCGGGGGCATTGATTTGCAAGAGGAAATAAATCTATGACTGCTACAGTTCTATTTAACCCATAGATAGGGCCCTATCAGGTGCTATCAGTTTAGGCCACCTCATCATCAGATTGTTTAGTGTCATATCCAGGACACTCATTGGGGGTGTCCTACCCCTCTGCAAGGGTGCATTCGGCAGGGTTACAGGCCCAGCCAACTGGGCAAAAGGGTATTTGTCCAAAATTGAATGTAATAGTGTGACAAAATTTCGAACTTGCTTACTATGATTCTGCAGTCCATTGCTTTAACCATTACACCATGAGAACACTCCCCGGTCTTTCACTGGAGTTTGAGTGACAGCAAGTCACCTCAAGTCTCCAAGACTCTTCTCAGTATTCTGGCCAATCTTAACCATGCCATAGTTTAGATGGTGTCAATTCAACTTCTGATTTCCAACTCTTTCAGCTCCTTTTCCAAGCCTCTGGGGACCAATCTATGTGCACCAATTACAATTGGTATCACTGTCAACCTCATGTTCCGTAGCTTCTTTAGTTTTTTGATAAGGTCCAAGTACTTGTCACTCTTTTCATTCTCTTTGATTTTCACAACTGGGATAGCAAAGTCCACTATATAACAGGTTCTCTTTTCTTTTTTTTTTTTTGGCTTATTATCACCAGGTCTAGTCTTCTACCTGGAATTAGGTGTTCAGTTTGTATTTCAAGTTCCCAGCAAATTTTATGCATCTCATTCTCTAGGATATATTCTGTTTTGTATGGTCAAGTTTCAACTTCTTGCACAATTCTTAGTGAATCATCTTTCTCACCCAGTCATGTCTATTCTTATACTCCCTTTGTGCTAGTTTGCTATATTTACTCATTACATGATAAATCATTTTGTCTCTATTACCATATAACCTACACTTGCCATTCAGTTGTATATTATCTATTTTTGATTTAAAACAATTGATTCTCATGGCATTATTTTGTGTTGCTATTAGAAGAGATACATTTTCTCTCTTAAGGTTGTCCTTATATTGTCAGTGTTTTAACTGGCTGCTTTAATTAATCGTTCTTTGCTCTTTTTAATGTTGTCTTTGAGTCTTTGTATTGATGCATCCACGCATTCTTCAATGCTAGTGAGTCCTCTTTTTCCTTCTTTTCTTGACACATATAATCTGTCAATGTCATTGCTAGGATCTAAAGCCTTGTGTATTGTCATCAACTGTTTTGACTTCTTGTCTATTTGTCTGAATTCTTCTCATATCTATTTTAAAAATTGTGTCAAGTCTCTTACAAGGGACACTGCCCCAGTGTTTATCCCTTTGATGAGATTTCTGCTGTAGAGTTTTGCTTCAAGAAGCTTTCTCATTCGTCTGAGGTACTGTTTTCTTTTTTTTTTTTCTTTTATCTCAGCTTGTTTGATGGTATTCACTTCCAATATTCCCAAGTACTTGTAATTTTCCTTTTCTCCAAGTGTTCTGATTCTTTCTTAATTTAGTTGTTCTATTCTTTCTATAATTTGTCTCTTTCCACTTTTCATTATGAACATGACCCATTTTTCTTGGCCAAATTCCATTCCTATCTCCTGGTTGTATATTCTTATTATTTGTATCAGAGTCTCCAATTCTTTTTCATTTTTTGCAAACAGTTTGATGTTGTCCATGTACATAAGATGATTAATTGTTTCTTGCAATTTAGTAAGTTTGTAGTCCTCTATGCATTTCCTAAGTATGTAATTGAGAGACATTATAGCTATTACCAAGAGTAATAGTGAAAACATATCTCCCTGGAAGATGCCTCTCAGGATTTTCACCTGTTATCAATTCCCCTTAATTTTTATTATTATTATTATCATTCATGGATTCTTTTGGACTAGTGTCACCTTTGCTGACTTTATCCTATTTACCAACCCCTCCGCTCGGGCAGGATATGATACAAGGTCAACTTTTAAGCGGAGTTTAACAGGTTTGAATTCAGAGTTTTCCTTCTCCTAGGCTAGTTGCCTCACCAAGGCTGAAGAATCCAGTCTGTCCTACTCATAGCTGGAGGGAGAATAATTGGATTCATACCTTTCCCAAGGGTATTAGTGCTATGTGAAATGCAATCAGTCTAGTCCAGGATTTGAACTCATGTTGCCATGTCCATTTCCTATGACGATAACCATTACACCACGGGCACCTCCATAAACAGCAGCAGAAATCTACCTTTGCTGACTTTATGGCAACGTTTTGCTCTATTTATCATTAAACTATCTTTCTATCCAAATTTCTTTGATAAGGTATCATGGCTATTATGTACTGATTCTTTCAGACCAATTTCTTCATCTCCATTGTCTTTATTTTGGTCATTGTAACCTCTGATCTTCTACCTGAATTTCCTCAGTAAGGTATTTTTTTCCATTATAAACTAATTTTTTAAATAAGTTCCTTTATCTTTTAGACATTACTTTCTGCAAGCAGCAATATGGCTTCAAGTATTCATATTTGATACAAATAAGTTGCATACTGTTAAATAGTTTTCAAATAGATCTAATTGATCCACAGATGGAACCTTAAAAGTTACAAGTACTCAGAATCAGAGTAGATCTGGGACTAATGGCAATGAAAAGGGGACTTCATGTTAAAATCCTTGTGGCATTGTAGGAGTTCTGTTGTTCACAGAACCTAGTGTTGGTAATCCTAGTCTGTAGATTTCTGCTGCTGTTAAAATCAAAAATATACTTCTTCTTGGCAAAAAGTTCAACTAGCAATTTGCATTTGAGGACAGTTGCAAAAGATCTTAAATGCTTTCAATCCTCGTTTCTGATTGGCCAATTTTTACTGTAAGTGTTACCTGTTGTTAGGAAAATTCATAAATGGAAATTACAATTTTGCATACATCTTATACCAGAGAAAATCCAACACTCCACACAACTCCAGAACTAGAGCCTTGCAATCAGATGTAGTTTAGTATCATACTCAGAATCTTATATTGTTTTAAGTATCGTTATCTAAAACTAATATTCTAGTTAACAGTATTCATTTGTTTACTCAGTTAAATGGTTTCAAGTATAGTAAATGATTAAATAGATCTATCTAACCCATAAATCGGACCTTAATAAGTGCTATCACTCCAGTCAGAGTGGACCAGGGAGTAAGGGCAATGAAGGGGTACTCCATGTTTCCTAAAGATTCAGGACTGGAGCTTCACCATCAGATGCAGTTTAGTGTCATATCCAGAATGCTCCTTGATGGGTGGGAGTCTTAACCCTCTGCAGTTATTGTATTCTACATCCCCTGCCAACGGTGCAGCAATATATATAATAAAGAAGGCATTTTGGAAATTTAGATCGACATGTTTTACTATTGGTTGAGCATTGATCCAAGACCATGTGCAAACATGCCAATTTGATTTTCCAAATTGTCTTCTTTCTCATAAACAATAAAAGTTGCCAGCAGTAAATAATGCCCTGCATGCATTGCAATTAAGGTTGGAACCAAGTTAATACTTTAATTATAAATACCTGGGATTTTATTTCTAACTTTACCCTACAAATAAATATATATATATATATATATATATATGTTGTAACAGTGTTGGTTGTCACTAATTCACTTTTGGGGTTTGTGGCGAACCAAGTATGATATAATTTGGAGAGTGCTCAATATCTATGATACAGCTATTATATTATAATAATAATGAATTAATATATATTAGATTTTATATATTTAATGCCATGGAAGTTCATGAAATCTAAGGTCACAGACAAACTTCCATTGCATTAGATATATAAAATCTGAAATATATTTATTTATTGTATATATATATATAGATAGATAGATAGATAGATAGATAGATAGAATACCAAAAAGAATACCTATTCAAAATTATCCTGAAGATCTGTTTGGTGCAACCTGGGTAGGTAGTTTCTGGCTCTTTTAGACATTCTAGTTTTGCTCAACTTAGTGTATTGAACACTTTTATGTATTAGCTTAGGTAACTCTTTTGGTGTTTTTTTCTTTTGGCTAGGCATTGCTGTGCTGTTTCAAGCAGTATGAAAGTTTTTAGTCTTTCTTTTTCTGTAATTTTTTTTTTTTCCCCAGATATCAGTTTGGAAAATATTTCTTTATTTACAAATGGCATCATCCATTGTTTTTTTTTCATGCTACTTGAGTTATAGAAATAGTTATAGAAATTAAAATAAAATATAATTATATACATAGGTCATCTCAAAATACATGCAACCCATTTATATGAAAATGATTTATTATGAAGACCACTGCAATGGTGGTCATTTGGAAAACATCCTATAAGAAATGAATACTTTGAGTTAGAAACGTGAAATAATTTTTTTTTTTTTAATTATTATTATGTTAGCTTATGTTAGAACATGCAATTTTATTTGAGTTTCGTGTCTCAGTTATAAATTGTTATCATATTAATTGGTTGCATCTATTTTGAGACAGTTTTGAATGAATTCGTCTCCAAATAAATAGTTGTGATGCAAAATATTTTTCCTTTCTTGTTCAAGGCATTGTGATCAAGGATTAATATACTATTTTCAAATCTGAAACAAAAAAGACCACTACATTAATAAATAATAGAGTTATTAGCCATCACATGGCTCCCATGTATTTTGAGACACCCTATATCATATTGAGATATCCTATATATGAAAACTCAACTGATTTCCATACTAAAAAAAAAATGTTCATTTTTGTACAAATAATTAGCTTGAGAAGCTGTTAATTTTATATCTGTATTTTTGCATTTATTAACCAAAAGGCACATTTGCCCAAGTTTTAAATTTCAAGATACTTCTCATATGACAATTACTTATTCGCCACCAAAAATTTGAAGGATTAAAGCCCAAAATAATTTCAGAAATCTTTTTCTTCCCAAAATATTAAAAATACAATTTCTTAGTCAATTAGATTCAGAGTCAAATCATTTATGTTTTTCACTAATTTCCAGCCTACCTAAGTAAAGTAAAGTTGGTGACCGTAGTCAAGGGTGACCCAAAGACTCCCTTTCAATATCTGCTGCACCGAAGTGTACGGGAGGGTGGTACTCCAATCTCTGGATTGCTCCACTTTACCCATGGTCCGTACCTTATAATGCTGAGTGTTAAGCAAAGCGGCATCAAGTACCATTTTTTGAGTCTTTGGTATGACTCGATCTGAGAATGAACACTGTACTCATTAGGCCAATGGGCCGATTAAATCATATAAATTAGTCAAGAAATGAATATTTCTTCTGTAAGTATGAAATTGTCTGACTTTCTCAACTAACAGTAAGTAATGAATTACTTACTTATTTTGGTTTATTTCTTTTGAGTGAAAATTTGCATAGCTTTCTTTCTAGAATGCATTTCATTTCAACTCCACAAATCTATTGTATATGTTAGTTTAAACATAAACCTGTTATTACTGCTAAAAAAATATCTTGCTTGCTGCTTGTTTCATCTAGAATACAGACTTACATTTCTATCATAAATTTATTCTCACTCTACATTGCTACACTCTTATACAAAAATTGTTATACACAAAATATGTCCCTTTATTTTAAGTGAAGACTTACAGTTATACTTCATTGCATAAATTTCAACCATATTTATTTAGAATATCTAGGCTCTAACTAATTTATTCTTTGCTTACAAGAAAAAATTGGTACTTTTGTTTTTCAGCAAACTTTTCAGACAATTCAAAGAAATAAAAATTTGAAATTTGTAAATTGGATTTTTTACTCATTTATATACACATTTATCTTATATATATATATATATATATATATATATATATATTAAAATAAGAAGGTCCATGAAGAGATTTGTATTTTTTTAATCTATTTATTTTGTTGAATAAATTCAAAAATACAAATCTCTTCATAGACCTTCTTATTTAAAAATATATCCTTATTCTTTCTTTGGACCTACAACAACCATCTTTATATATGTTAATCACAACTGTCAGTTTCATTCTTTCATGATCATTTGGGGATAATGCTATATATATATATATATAGTCACACACATGCACACAGTCACATTATGTTTTATATATAAATAAATTCTGGGGAGAGAAATTGGTGTATCTTTTAAAATGACAAGTACAGGAAATCTTTAAAAAACACTCGTCCTTGAGATATTTTTTAGCAGTTTCAAAATAGGAAAATGTTATAAAGTTTCCATGGCATTCAGATTTAAAGACACGAACATTAATGGAATGAAAGAAAGAATCAAAGGAAATACTGACAGAAATAGAGTGGTGTCGTCTTTTTTTTTTTTTTTTTGTGTATTAAAAAGAAGGAAAAAGAAATAAGGAATGATAATGATGAGGATGATGATGATAATAAAGAAAGAATGAAAAACAGGGTAATAATAAAAAAGAAAAGAATTAACAACAGGGTAATAATAAAAAGAGAAAGAATGAAAAAGAGAGTAATAATAAAAAGAAAGAATAAACTACAAGGCAATAATAAAAAAAAGAAAGAATGAAAAACAGGGTAATAATAAAAAAAAAGATTGAAAAACAGGTTAATAATAATAAAAAAGAAAAGAATAAACAAGGTAATAATAATAAAAAAAGAATGAAAAAACAAGGTAATAATAAAAAAAGAAAGAAGGAACTACAGAGTAATAATAAAAAAAGAAAAGATTGAACTACAAGGTAATAATATTGAAGAAAGAATGAAAAACAGGGTAATAATAAAAAAACAAAAGAATGAAAAACAGTGTAATAATAAAAAAGAAAAGAATAAAATACAGGGTAATAATAAAAAAGAAAGAATGAAAAACAAGATAATAATATAAAAAGAAAGAATGAAAAACAGGGTAATAATAAAAAAAAAGAAAAAAATGAACTATAGAATCATAATAAAAAAGAAAAAAATTAAAAACAGGGTTATAATAAAAAAGAAAGAATGAGCTCCAGTATAATAATAAAAAGAACTATTGAATAATAAAAAGAAATAAACTATAGAGTAATAAAAAAGTAAGAATGAGCAATAGGGTAATAACCAACAGGACAAAAAAATTAGGAATAAACAAGAGGACGACAAATATACTATTGAAATGTTGATAATGAGGTTAATAATCCAAAATGTTTTGAAACAAAGAATGGAGGAATTAAAAATCAGAGGAAGAATTGAGACCATAAGCATAATAAAATTGGCAAGAATACTTAAAAGTGTCCTAAAAACCTAAGGAGACTTGCTGTTAGACTCCAGTGAAAAAACCACCCGCTAACGCTGATATGAAAAACTCGCTAGGAGTAAAAAAAATAATAATAATGATGATGCTGCTTTTGGTAAAGTAACCAAAGGATTATTAAAGGGACTGGAGGACTCGGAAATAAGAGGACAGGTGGAGATCATCCAAACTACTACATTTTGGAGAACGGCCAGAATACTGAGAAGAATCCTGGAGACTTGAAGAGACTTGCTGTCACTAAAACTCCAGTGAAAGACCATCAGCTAACACTGATGTGAAAAACTCTCAAGGAATAAATAATAAGAATAATAATATTATGGTTGAACTGTATGACAAAATAAACTTTGAAATACAAATTTAGGCAGACTGCATATACTCTACAGATTTTGATCCACCAAGGATCTAAACACCACTCCTTGGCCTTCTGCCAAGGAGTGGTGTTTAGATCCTTGGTGGATGGCATAGATACTACACCAATCATAGAGTCAGGGATTGACACTTTAATCCTCAAGGTAGAGCCAGAGAGCAATACTGGGAGCCAAGAAGTGACACTCTGATCCTTAGCTGAGCAAACAGTCACAATACTAATCCTCTGGAGAGGGTCTATGATCGCAGCCTGGGTGCATGGATACTACACATATGTGAAGCAGAAGTACTGATTTATATATAGATAATCCCATCATTTTTTTTTTACAGATATTATACTCTTATGTAAACAATCATTAAAAGTCACCAGTACTAAATAGTTCCCAGCATGTATTGTAAGTAATGGTTAGAATCAAGTTAATAGTTTAACTATAAAGACCATATAAATCATACATCACAAAATGATAGGTTTTAAGTACATATGTATGAGGACTTTTGTGATCCAAGCTAACTGGTATGATATGAAATTTAGGGAGCAAAGCATGCAATATAAGCTTAGAGGTTTTATGCCAAATTTAACCCAATACCTGCTTGAATTTCAAGAGGAAAATTTTAACTTTTCTTTGATAATAATTTTGGGGAAGAGATATGTTATATTTACTATTTAAGATTTGCATGAATATTTATTATTTGTAAAATGTTCTAACCCATTTTGAAGATACTGGTGAGATTTACAATATAAATATAGCAGTTTTGTCTTAAAGTCTTATTAATAGAATGATGTTGCCTATTTAGTTAATGAACTCATCCTACTTATCTTAAAAATGAAATACAATGTGAAAGATGGAAATTTTATCATTTATCATTAATATATAGATAGTTGGACACGGCGACACGAGTTCAAATCCTAGACAAGACTGATTGCATTTCACATAGCACTAATACCCTTGGGAAAGATAAGAATCCAATTATTCTCCCTCCAGCTATGGGTAAACAGTAGGGCAGACTAGGTTCTTCAGCCTTGGTAAAGCAACTAGTCTAGAAGGAAAACTCTGAATTCAAATCTGTTAAACTCCACTTAAAAATTGACCTTGTGTCATATTCTGTCCAAGTGGAGGGGTTGGTAAATATGATTATTATAGCACATGTTAATTGTGTTATTTTCATGAACATTAGTCCACTACACAACAAAGTCTCCTCTCTCTTTGATACAACCATCTCCACATTAAATGGCAAGCCTCTGAAATTAATAGAATAGTTCATATACTTTGGCAGCAATATCACATCTACTAAAAGTGATGTTGATATATGCACAGAGAAGGTATGAACAACTATTGACAGTTTATCTGATACTGATTTAAATAAAATGGGATTTCTTCCAAGTTGGGGCTGTGTTAGTAACTACTGTATAGTTGCACCATGTGGATTTTAATGAAATGGAAACTATGCAAGAATGCTACATCCTGGAAGCAGCACTGCACAAAACAGCAACTGTTCAGTCACTTACTTCCAATCTCACAAACCATCCAAGTAAGACAAACAAGACATGCTAGGATGAACTCATAAGCAACATTCTACTATAGACTTCTACACATAGACACATCAGAGCTAGCTGACCAGTAAGAACTTATATCAATTGTGTGAACACCGGATGCTGTCTAAAGGACCTGCCAGGAGTGATGAACAATAGGAGAGAAAGTCAAGAGAATCTGTGCTATCAGCATGGTTTGTTGATGATGATCACTTTCTTGATAGGGAATAGCAGGTCCCAGACCCACTAGATTTTGGCAGCAAAATAGGCAAAAATTATTCTAAGAAATTATAGCAGTCTTTTCTTAGTAAAGGGTAATTTCATTTTTAGATATGGTGAAACACTCTTACTTAGAGATCACCACATATCAATGAACTCATCTTAAAATCTAAATCCAATATGGAAGATGGTCATTTTATCATTTATTGTATAGATATTTGAACAAATGGCTGGTTTTACCAGATACCCTCTGAAATTAATGAAGAATAGTTTTAAACTTTTAAAAGAGGAAACCTTCCCAAAATACTGTATACACCACTTAAAATTGGCTTGAATATTTATATGTAAAAAGTTTCATGCCTGTTATGGGATGTTGGTTGGATCTAAGATATAAATCAAGCCATTTTTATTCACATCCCACAAATGAGACAACAGTGTCTGTAGGGTTAACACCAATTAATGTAGAATAAGTTTTAGTGTATAGCAGTGTCTTTATATTGTTTTTAAGTGCCTGGAAGGTGTAGGGCTCTCTCTCTCTCTCTCTCTCTCTCTCTCTCTCTCTCTCTCTCTCTCTCTCTCTCTCTCGCTCAATTGTACATAACTTCTTCTTTGTTTGAAAGATTCTGCAGTCAAATAATGATAGGATTAAAACCCAACTATTATCTTGTTAAGAAATTCCGGGGAAACTATAATTTTGCTATTAAGAAAATTACTGTTGCATAAAAATGATCGGAAAGTGCGGGAGAAGCATCCTTGTTTGGAATTATTGATTCTTTCTTTTTGGTTTCTTTTGAAATAATCATGAGATTCTTCCGATTCCAATATTCTGCATATCAATGAGAACCAACCGAATGCTATCAAAATATTAAGTTTCCATATTTATATGATGAAATCACTTTTAAGCACAGTATTTTTGGATGCTATTTTCTGGTGTTCATAGTGTATCTACATTTGTATAGATATATAAGAAGTGTTCAAAAAGTATCAAGACTGAAGCCATATTCACCAAGACAGAAATAAACAATGAATGAAACCTTAATTTTCTTCAAAATACGAGATGTGTCCAAAAAGTATCAGGACTGAAGTTGTATTTACCAAGACAGAAATAAAAGCAAAAGTAAAGTTGGTGACCTTAGTCGAGAGTGACTCAAAGGTTCCCTTTTCAATAGCTACAACACCGAGGAGTAGGGAAGGGTACTACTTCTTCCCTTGGATTACTCCACTTTACCCTTGATCTGTACTTAATAATGCAGAGTGTTAAGCAAGGTGGCATCAAGTACTAGTTTTTGTGTCTTTGGTATGACTCGACCTGGGATTGAACCCCGGTCTCCTGGACCATTGACAAAGTTTTCTTCAAAATACAAGATGTGTTCAAAGAGTATCAGGACTGAAGCCGTATTTACCAATACAGAAAAAAACAATGAATAAAACCTTAATTTTCTTTAAAATACAAGATGTGTTAAAAACCTATCCAGGCTAAATCTCTGTTTACCAAGACAGAAATGAACATTCTTTAAAATAGAGGAGTCTTAGAGGTGCTGTGACCAATGTAAAACTTGCTGGAGTAAGTGTGTTGATTGTCAAAGAAAATTAATGTTTCATTCTTTGTTCTTTTCTGTCTCGATAGATAATACAACTTCAATCTTAATACTTTTTGAACACTCCTTGTAACTAAAAGAAAATTAACATTTTATTCAATTTGTGTTTTTCCCTGTCCATTAATCTCAAATAGCATTTTAAAAATCTCATCGATCCACTTTTGTCATCTCTTTTGATTTTATTCAATCAAATTTTAAAGTTTTTAAATTAAATTTCTAGTCTATTCAGTAAAAATATAAAATTGTATTCAGTGAAAATGGAAGGTTTCATTATTAAATCAGTTATTGGGGCAATTTATTGTCTCATAGAGTCTGTTTATCCTAAGATTTATCTTTGTTATTCAAAAAAATTGATAGCAGCTGTTTAGTTTTTTGTTTCAAAGCATCACAGGAGCTGATTATACAAAAATGTGTATTAGAGGCTGCACTGAAATTACTGAAATCAGTAATTTGCTAGATAAAAAATAGTTTAACCTTTAGAAGCTGAGTGGCAGTTTATTGTGCTGTTACCTAGTAATGCATATGTGTAAGTATATATACTTAGATATATCTCCAAACATTGGGTTCTCACCAATTTGTAGAGGAGTGGATGTGTTAAAAGTTTACATATATTTTGTTGAAAAATATTAATTGGTAAGATAGCAGAATGAGAAATATAGTTCTCCCATGCAAAATAAATATAAATATAAGAATAATTGCATGTAAAATTAACAACATATTTAATTGGCTGGGCAAACCTAGGAGAAAGAAAACAAAATGAGATAAGCAACAGAACCAGTAAATAAATTGATGTATGTAAAAATGTCTTTATTTCATGTATGTGCATGTAAAGTTTGAAATGAAATATTATGAGCTTACACCACTGAGAAGTGTTCCTTTGTTGCCGGTTGTGTGAAATCAAATATGCCTGTGTGTACACAAGCTTAGGATGTTGTATGCTGTGTAATATTCTGTGGTGTTATGTTCAATTCAATACAAGATTAGCTAAAGAAGACAATGTCCCTCTGAGGGACATTAGAACAGGTCTTTGCATTTTGACCATTCTGTGAAAGAGATTGAGTTCATGGCATTCCCTTCTAAAAAAATAATGCTTTGGCAATGATTTTCTAATGATCACTAGCAGGACTTCTTGTTTTAAATATGTTTTTCCAATGCGTTTTACATTTTCTTTTATTCCAACTTGTATGAACTTATTAAAGAATCTATCAAATATTTCATCTGGCTTTTGACTTTGTGTCAAGTCCTGTCTGGTGGGGGGGGGCAGCGACAAATAATTATCTAATATTTCATCTGAGATCATTTGAACAAGAAGTCTTATTAGATTACAAAATAATATTAATTTTTCGGAAACACTCTGTATTTTAGAGGAAGATATGCATTAATAGTATAGCAGAAAGATAAATATAGTTTGAATGAAGATCAAACATATAGAATTAATGTCAGCATATTTAATTGACAGGGCAAACCTAATTGAAAGAATATAAAATGAAATAAGCAACAAAAGCAGTGAAAAAAGGGGTTTATGTTGAAACGACTTTATTTCACACATGTGTGTATGAATTATAAGAGAAATCAAAGGTTTTGGAAGAGATATTTTAAAGAATTGTTCCTTAGTTGTTGTTTGTGAGGAATAAAATATACCTGTGTATAATGCTCTATAATATCCTGTGATATCATGTTCACTGCAAAAGGAAGTTAGTTAGGGATGAAAAAGCCCCTCAAAGGTGAATGAGCCAGTTCCTATTTCATATTCTCTTCCTTTATAGTGCTTTGGCAGGGCCATCAAGTGGTCATTTGCAGAAATTCCTTGGCAGACATGGGTGGTAATCCCACACACATACCAAGTGGCCTTAATTCTATCTGGGTAATCCCATTTTTACATCATTGCCAGCTATGCCGATGACATAGTGATGCTGGCAAATACACCCAACCAAGCCGAAACTCTACAGCATAGTTTGGAACGAGCAGCCGCGGGCATAGGCCTCCCTGTCAATGCACACAAAACGGAATATATGTGCTATAATCAAACAGGTGACATCTCCACACTAGACAGAACTAGTAAACAAATTCACTTACCTAGGAAGCAGCGTCTCATCAACCGAAAAGGACATCAACACACGGTTAACAAAAGCATGGACAGCTATCAATAGGCTATTGATCATATGGAAATTAGACCTAACCGATAAAATGAAACTCAGTTTCTTCCAGGCAGCTGTCATATTGATACTGCTATATGGATGCACTACATGGACACTAACAAAACGGCTGGAGAAGAAGCTAGACAGCAATTACACAAGAATGCTGCGAGCAATATTGAACATGTCCTGGCAGCAATACCCCACAAGATACCAACTATACGGCCACCTACCTCCTATCACGAAAACTATCCAAGTTAGACAAACCAGACATGCAGGACACTGCTAGAGAAGCAGGGACGAGCTCATAAGTGATGTACTCTTATGGACCCCCACATATGGCCTGGCAAAAGCAGGACAACCAGCACGAACATACATTCAGCAGCTATGTTAGGATACGGAATGTAGCCCTGAAGACCTACCAGAGTCGATGAACGATAGGGAAAAGTGATGAGAGAGGGTCAGGGATATCCATGCTAGTGGCACAACATCATGATGATGATTGCTTATCAAATTTAATCTTTTATTTGATAACTTGTGAAACTATTATATAACAGATTACATTTATTTGTTACTCACCCAACCAAATGAGCAAGTATGGCACAATGCTGAGTTTTACATGGGTCCAGACACACCTGGCAGGCAGAAAAATGCCTCGGGCCCTGTCGGCATTCCCCTAAATAGGGGTGTCTCATGCAATTAACCAAGCCTCTCCAAACATCAAAAAAATGAATATTTTCTACTTCAAACAGATCCATTAGATTTACACAGTTATTAGAGCATGGGAAAATTTATCAATATGTGAGATATAGAGCAACATAGTAACAATATATATATAACAATCTTGTAACCTTATAGAAAGTTGAAGAAACACAGATTTAGTCAGTATTAGGAATAAGATAAAAGTTTAAAAGTCACTTGACAGCAAAACGTCCACGCCTTAGCTATATATAAGCTTCTATTGCTAATTAGGGTCTCACATTTTCTGTTCAGCTTTGCTGACAATGATGACTCTACTTTGTCTCACTTTATCATCCTAATGACATTTTACCAAGATTTTTATTCTCTGCCTGAGTTATTTCTGTTGTAAAAGATATCAATGTGAACAGATTAAGAGATAGGCAGTGAGATAGAGAAAGAAAGATGAACAGATAACGTAAATAAGTAGGAACAATATGATACAGCTTGATAGTTAAATGAACTGATATGGATAGATATGAATAGTAAGTAAAGTTAGCAACCTTAGAAGGGGGTGATCCGAAGGCTTCCTTTTCAATAGCTACTACACTGAGGTGTAGGGGAGGGTGCTACTCCAATCCCTGGATTGCTCCACTTTACTCTTGTTCATTACCTTATCATGCTGAGTGTTAAGCAAGGCGGCATCAAGTACTATTTTTTGAATCTTTGGTATGACTCGTCCTGGGATTGAACCCAGGTCTCCCAGGCCATTGGTGGACACTCTACTCATTAGGCCAATGACCCTTAGATATGAGGGGGCTGTCCACGTGGCGTAATGGTTAAAGCTCTGGACTGCAGAATCATAGTAAGCGAGTTTGAACTCCAGTCGCATTATAACATTCAAATACCCTTGGGAAAGGCATGAACCCCCTTATCCTCCCAGCTATGGGTTAAAATAGCATCACTGCTGTTCCTCTTGAATGGTGGCTTTGGCATTAAATAACCCACAAAGGTTGATATGCCATTGAACAAAAGAAACCAAACCAAACCTTAGATATAAATAGTCTGAGATGAATAATATGAGTAGACTGACATAGATAGTTACAGTTTTGTCATTCATTCGACATATGTAAATAAAAAATCATGTCAAAATATGCCTTGCAAAGATGTGGACTGCTATCTACAAGTTATTGGTCATAGAAAAGTCTGATCTATCTGATACGATAAAACTGAATTTCTTCCAAGATGTCACTGTGTCAGTACAACTGTATAGATGCACTACATGGACATTTTACAAAATGTATGGAGAAAAAGCTCGATTGGAATTACACTGTTTTGAACAAATCCTGGAAGCAGCATCCCTCGAAACAGCAGCTGTATGGCTACTTACTTTCTATATAAAAAATCTACCATGTAATACAAAGAAGACATGAGGGACCCAGCTGGAGAAGCAAGGATGAACTCATAAATGATATTCTTCTACACATCAAAATGCCAGTGCTGGCCAACCAGCAAGAACTGACATCAACACTCTGCAGACAATGGATATAGTTTGGAGGACATGCCAGGAGCGATGATTGATAGAGATGGATGACAAGACAGAGTCAGGGATATCCATGGTGTCAGCACAACTTGATGAAGATTAGGATGATAATATATATATATATATATATTACTTGGTGGTGTCTATGACTCTGGGTCTCATGCTTTACACATTCATCAGAGAGAAAGGTTTTTAAAAAAAAGAACGATTTAAATGGTTAATGTTTTATTTCATATATATATAGATGAGAGAGTGTTTCTGTGTGTGTGTATATATATAATGTAAAGGTGTTTCTGTGTGTGTATGTGTGTATATATATATATATATATACACACACATATATTTGAGGGTACTTCTCAGTGTGTATATATATATATATATATATATACACATGTGTGAGGGTGTTTCCGTGTGTGTGTGTGTGTGTGTGTGTGTGTATATATATACACACATATATGTGAGGGTGCTTCTGTGTGTATATATATATATATATATATATATATATAGATGTGAGGGTGTTTCTGTGTGTGTGTGTGATTTATACTCACATACATCTTTCTGTATATAATTTGATAAATCAAAATACTTTTTCTTTCAAACATTTTACTTTTAAAGACAATATTCACTTTCATTCTCGATTAGATTAAATTAAAAATGATTAAATTCAATGGTTTATAACTTTATATAATCTATAATTTCTCTGACATCAAATTGTGCATAATTCGGCATTTTCTGTTAGTTCTTAACATTTTTAAGGAAAATTATTTTGATTTGTATATTTTTTAAGAAAGTAACATCTTCAAGAATTCTGTCTCGATAATGTCTAAGAGAAAAGCTAATTTTATATTCAGTTAATTCTGACTCATTAAAAGAGTATTCAAAATCATGTTATGAACTTTAGTTATTTATAACTTATTTTTCAGGTGATCAAATTTAGATTAACTCCATTGTAAGAATAAATCAGGATTAGACAACTGTTTTATAATCAAGATAGCTCATTTATTTTTGATACTCTGTAGATGTATTGTGTTTGTTTGTTTGAGTTTTATGACATATCAACCTTTGCAGGTTATTTGATGCCAAATCCATTTCTATGCAAATAAACAGTTTTATTTCAAACAATTCAGTTTAGTATTAGTATAGTTTTTACTCACACAATGTTAAATGTCAACGTAGTTCTATTTCAAACAATTCAGTTTAGCGTAAGTACAGTTTCAATGTCAAAAACAGTTCTGTTTCAAACAATTCAGTTTAGTACAATTACATAGTTTAATTGTCAAAAACATTTCTATTTCAAGCTGTTCAGTTTAGTCTAACAGTTGTATTCTACTGCCCCAGCTGACTGGGCAAGATGTATTATGGTGTAATTGTTTTTATGGTAGTCAGTTGAAGAATATGGATTATTTTCTTGATTAGATTTTTTTTTCAGCATGTTAACTTAACTAAATCATTAATGAGTAAAGGTTTATTTTGTTTTTATAGGGTTAGAATGTCTGAAGAGAGATTTTATAAATTAATGATTATTTACTTTTGAGTATTTAAGAGTTTAGTTGGCTGGGATACAACAAATACTTGAGTAGTTAAGAGTTATGTGAATTGATAGCAAAAAAAAAAAAAAAATGGAATTAAAAAAACCCAATTCTAATTAACTCAGAAGGCATATATCGTACAAACAGTATTTTTTTTAAAAACCTTTCTCTCTGATGAATGTGTAAAGCATGAGACCCAGAGTCATAGACACCACCAAGTAATATATATATATATTATCATCCTAATCTTCATCAAGTTGTGCTGACACCATGGATATCCCTGACTCTGTCTTGTCATCCATCTCTATCAATCATCGCTCCTGGCATGTCCTCCAAACTATATCCATTGTCTGCAGAGTGTTGATGTCAGTTCTTGCTGGTTGGCCAGCACTGGCATTTTGATGTGTAGAAGAATATCATTTATGAGTTCATCCTTGCTTCTCCAGCTGGGTCCCTCATGTCTTCTTTGTATTACATGGTAGATTTTTTATATAGAAAGTAAGTAGCCATACAGCTGCTGTTTCGAGGGATGCTGCTTCCAGGATTTGTTCAAAACAGTGTAATTCCAATCGAGCTTTTTCTCCATACATTTTGTAAAATGTCCATGTAGTGCATCTATACAGTTGTACTGACACAGTGACATCTTGGAAGAAATTCAGTTTTATCGTATCAGATAGATCAGACTTTTCTATGACCAATAACTTGTAGATAGCAGTCCACATCTTTACAAGGAATATTTTGACATGATTTTCGATAGATGAGATATTCCTGTCAAAGTATGTGAATTTATCAACTAATTTTAGGGGACGTCCACTTATAGTGAATGAAGATGGCTCCTTCTTGTTTAAAACATATAAACTCAGTTTTATTTGCATTCACATACTGGTCAATAGCTTCTGCTGTTTGTTCCAGACTATGCAGTAAGGTTTGGCTTGAGCTGGTGCATTTCTGAGAAACACTAGATCATAAGCACAGTATTTTGTAGTTTCGATAACTATTACACCCGTGGTATAATACACTACTGATAATTTTTTGATAGGTTTATCCTTGATATAAAGGAGCTTTCCAGCAGATTCTTGAAATGTTCTTTTCACTTTTGAATTCATTCTTTTTGGGTGGCATCTTTTAATTTTGCTCTCAGGGTGCTCTTTCTTTCACTCACTTCATTTACTGTCTGCCAAACTATTCATGATTGTCTGTCTTCTACCAAGTTTCTGATTTTATTGATTTGGCCTTGAATGTATTCCAGTTGTTCTTTTTGGTATGTGTTTGTTCTCTCTAGTCTTTCTTAAGTTTCTGGGCATTTGCAGTTGTTGGGTAATTGTATATATATAGAGAGAGAGAAAGAGAAAGAATGATGATAAGATCTTTGTGCAGTTCGTATATTTGTCATGTTATACATATAATCACACATATAATAGAATTTTTGTAGTTTAGTATTTTTGCAATGTTTCATGAAAATTGTGTAAAATACATGAAACTAAAAGTAACTGACTTACTGTATTTTTGTATTTGTAGGGTTTACACATGCTCTGACATAAGAGGATTGAGCACTCTTTTTATGATAAACCCTTTCTTATTTAAAGTCCCGCAGTTGCCATATATATATACATATATATATATATATACATGGGACCCATGTGATGGCTAATCATTTTGCGCCATTACTTATTTAGAGATAAAATCATTCAAATCTGTCTCAAAATAGATGTAACCTATTGATACGATAATGATTTATTTTTGAGACTGGGTTGCATCTATTTTGAGACACCCAATATATATATATATATATATATTTCTATCTAATGATTGTATGATCCACATAAAACTTTAATTAATGTACTCAAAAATTTCATAATTCAAATATTTTAGGTTTTAGATCACCTTTGCAAAACCTCTTTTTATACGAAAAACTTTTGTTATTTGCTTTTCTTTATCATTATTATTATCATTATTATTATACTACTATATATATATATATATATATATATATATATATATATATACCAGCTCATTGGTCTAGTGGGTAGAGTGCTCACCAATGACCTGGGAGACTGGGGTTTGATTCCAGGTCAATTCATAGCAAAGACTCTAAAATGGTACATGATACCTCCTTGCTTAACAAGTAGCACCTTCCCCTACTCCTGGGTGTAGTAGCTATTGAAAATGGAGCCTTTGGGTTGCCCTCAACTACAGTCACCAACTGTACTTATATATGTACAATATATATGCACAGATTATAAAATCTTTTTGCAGTTTAGTTTTTTTAATGTTTTAATCAGAATTTACATGCGTGTGTAAACATGATTAATGTGTATACATGTATATCTGCATAATATATATATACACATACACATAAACTATAAAACTTCTTAACAGTTTACATTTTACATAACTTCCTAACCCTCCAGGCATACGTTTCTGTATAATCTGATGATTGCAAAAGTTTGAGTAACTATAAATCCTCTGTTCACATCTCTGTCCACTTTTTTGCTGTGCACATTACTCTGTGGAAACCGCTTTAGATGGTAAAGTACATTGTAATAACAAATAGCGTTTATGTCCCAGGGAAGTTTTAGTCCTTGGTCATAAATTCAATTTCACACAGAAAGGGTGCCTTTGTTCTCTTTCCCATGCAAGTAGTTGAAAAGCAAGTACACCAATATATAAAGTGAGGATCAACTGATGGCAAGTACTTAAACTGTCATAACACAAGAAAGATTAATGGAGCTTTCTAAATAAGAAAAAGACCACTGTTCATTTTTCACCTTGTTTTCTTGTCTTTTGGGGTTGGGATATGTTAATGCTTACCCTTCCGCACCTTCATCTGAAAACTCCACCTGTCATTCCTAATAAGTGAGTTGTTTCACGCCAGTTTTAAATAATGGTTTCTCACCGGAGTGACAGTAAGTCTCCAGGACTCTTCTCAGTATCTTTGATTTTAACAGTACTGTGATCTGAATAGTCTCAATTCTTCTGATCTCCAGTTCCACCAGTCTCTTTTCTATTTCTTTAGGACCTATCCGAAGGGTATCGACTACAATTAGTATCAACATCCCTTTGATGTCCTACAACATTTTCAGCTCACTGTCAAGATTATTATTATATTAATTCTTGCAAGCTTTTGACAACAACATCAGCTGATGGTCTTTCCCTGGAGTCTAAGTGACAGCATGTCTCCTCAGGTCTTCAGGACTCTTTTAAGTATTCGGGCTGATCTTGACAATGCAGTAGTTTGGACAGTCTCTATACATCCTCCAATTTCTGACTCTTCAAGCCACATTCCAAGCCTTTGTGGACTCTTTCGAGCATGCTAATTACAGTTGGTATCACTATCACACTTATGTTCCACCACTTCTTAGATCTCTGGCAAGTTCCGAGTACTTGTCTCTCTTTTTCATTTTCTTTGATTTTCATTCTGTGGTCTGCTGGGATGGCAAAGTCCACTATATGGCAAGTTCTCTTTTTTTGCTAATTATCACTAGATCTAATCTTCTGGCTGGGATCAGGTGATCAGTTTGTATCTCAAAATTCCAGAAAATTTTATATCTCTCCTTCTCCAGGACTGATTCTGGTTTATGCATCTACTATTTGTTCATATGGTCAAATTTCAGTTTCTTGCACAATTCCCAGTAGATCACTTTTTCCACCCTGTCATGTCTAGACTTACATTCTCTTTTTGCTAGTTTGCTACATTTACTCATTATGCGATGAATTGTTTTATCACTATCATCACATAGTCCTCATGGCGTTGTACTGCAATTAGATATATTTTCTCTCTCAAGGTTTCCCTATCAAAGTTATGTCCAGATTTTCTCATGTGAAATTTCACCAGTCGCTTCTGTAATAAACTGCTGTAATTATTCCTTCTTTGCTCTTTCTAATGTTGTCTTCAATATACTTTTTGTGAGGTTTTCATGCCAGTATAACAGGCGCGTTTTCACTGAAGTCCAAGTTTCAGCATGTCTCCTCAGGTCCACAGGATTTTTTTAAGTATTCTAGTTGATCTTAAAAGTGTTGTAGTCTGGATGGTCTTGATTCTTTCACTCCAGGTCTACTCTGATCCAGGATAGTATTATCTATTAGGCTCAAATAGATCTGTTTAAAAATGATTTGTATTCAATTGGAAAATGTGCAAAAAAACAATAATTACTTAAAGCTATAATTGTTTACTTAGGATTATTATTAGTTACTTGAAACCATAGCCTAGTTGGCTGAGTCTATAGGATACACTGACTGCATCACTGCAGAGGGGTAAGACCCCCATAATGAATGTCCTAGATATGACACTAAACAATCTGATGGGGAGACTCCAGTAATGTAGGAACTTTGGGATATGCAGAGTATCCCTTCATTGCCATCACTTCCAGGTCCACTCTGGCCTGGAGTGGTAGCACCTGATAGGGTCCTATCTATGGGTCAAATAGAAATGCTTGACATTTAAACTGAGTTCAAACAAATGACTTATGTAAAATTGAATTGTTTAAAAAAGAACTGTGTGTAATAAATGATTGATGCTTAATTGAATTGTTAAAGATACATAGCTATAGTTGGAAGCATTTAACTTTGACTTATGCTAAATTGAATGGTTTGAAATAGAACTTTTTGATCATATAACTGTGTGTAAACAAATGTTCGATGTTTAATTGAATTGTTAGTGAACTTGGAACTGTTTAACTTTGTTGACTCATGTTTACAAATAATATATGAATAAACCAGATTTGGCATTAAATTACCAACCATGGTTGATATGCTATGAAACCAAACTAAAAAAAAACTTGAATTGATATAACTGTGTGCAAATAAATGACACTCTGTAAATGGAAATAATTGCTTGAAACCATATAATTATTTGTGTAAAATTCGAATACTTATAACTGAAAATTATTTGTATTAGATAGGAATACTTGATATAACTCTGTGCAACCCCCCCAAAAAAAAACAACCAAACAAAAAATATAAATAAGAACATACAATGAATGCAATTTCCTAAACTATAGGTATAAAATAACCCAAGACAGGTTGCACTGCTGTTAAATCAAACAACTAACCTGGAGATTCTGGTTTAATTGGTTGTTTGAGTTTTATGGCATATCAACCTTTGTACATTATTTAATGCTAAATCCATTTTTATACTAATAATCTGTTCTATTTCAAACAATTCAATTTAGCATGAGTATACAGTTTAATGGTCAAAAACATTTCTATTTCAAGCTATTCAGTTTATTCAAACAATTCTAATTCAGCCAATTCAGTTTAGTATAAGTATAGATTTTGTTTACACACAATTAAATGTCAAAACAGTTCTATATTAAACAATTCAGTTTAGTATAAGTACAGTTTCAATGTCAAAAACAGTTCCATTTCAAAAAATCCAGTTTAGCATTAAGTATGAAGTTTAATTGTCAAAAACATTTCTATTTCAAGCTATTCAGTTTAGTCAAACAGGTCTAATTCAAACAATTCAGTTTAGCATAAGTATACAGTTTAGATCTATTTAACCCATAGATAGGACCCTATCAGGTGCTACCATTCCTGGCCAGAGTGAACCTGGGAGCGATGGAAATGAAGGGATGCTCCATATTCCCCAAAGCTCCAGTATTACTGGAACATCACCATCAGATTGTTTAGTGTCATATTCAGGACACTCATTGAAGAAGAGGATCTTAACCCTCTGCAGAGGTGCAGTCAGTGTATTCTACAGACCTAACCAACTGAACAAGAGATTCTGGTTTACTACATTCAATTATTCTGTGATTAACCATTTCATCTCTATCACCACTAGCCCAGTCGGATGTCTTAGCCCTCTGCATCTCAGCAGAAGGGTAAGACATCACCCAACCACTGTCCTAGATTTGACAATAAAACATCTGATGGTGAGGCTTCAGTAATACTGGAATTTGGGGGAATGTGGAGTACATCTTCATTGCCATTGCTCCCAGGTATAATCTGATCCAGAGTTGTAGCACCTAATAGGGTCCTATCTATGGATCAAATAGAACAAACTGTGTGCAAATAAATGACTGATGTTAAATTATGACTGTTATATAACATTACTTAAAAATATTTAACTGTGCGCAAAAAAAGAGCTCAGGCTTATTTAAAAATGTTATTAACAAAATGTGTTTACAAATCATATATATATATATATATATATATATAATTGATAAATATGTATACAGAGGATTTGGCATTAAATAACCTAAAATGGTTGATATGCCATAAAACAAAACAAAACTACTCTCACAAGATAACTAAATTCTGTGGCACATTATCAATTTTTGCCTTCATATAATTAGTCCTGATGGCATTATTGTTAAATGGCATTATTATTTTCCTATAATTGGTCCTGATGGCATTATTGTTAAATAGCATTATTATTTTCCTATTATTGGTCCTGATGGCATTATTGTTAAATAGCATTATTATTTTCCTATAATTGTTAAATGGCATTATTATTTTCCTATAATTGGTTCTAATGGCATTATTATTTTCCTATAATTGGTCCTGATGACATTATTGTTCAATGGCAATATTATTTTCCTATAATTGGTCTTGATGGCATTATTATTTTCCTATGATTGTTAAATGGCATTATTATTTTCCTATAATTGGTCCTGATGGTATTATGATTCAATGGCATTATTATTTTCCTATAATTGGTCCTGATGCCATTATTTTGTACAACTAATAAAAGAAATTCAGTTTCTTTCATGAGATTCCCTATTCTTTGTCACGTCCTGGTCATATTCAATTTCCTTAGTTTCTTGTTTGAAGTATTCATACAACTGTTTTTCTTCCCATTTTTGTTGAATCAATTTTGTTGTTTTCCTGTTTTATGTTAAGTTATTACTGTCAATATTGTTGTTACTGGCTTTCATAATTATTCTTTCTTTGCTCTTTTTCTATCTTCCTTGTGTCTCAGAATTGTTGCATCTATACAATCTTCAATACTGATGAGTATTCCTCCGCTTCCTTTTCTTAACTCGTATGTCAACATAGGAAAGGCATGAACTGCTATTATCAATCATATAAAAACCTGATCTCCCTGATAAAATGAAATGGGAATTTTTCCAAGCTGTAACTGTATTAGTACGACTGTATGATTGCACCACTTGGTCTTTAATGATTTGCTGGTTAAAGCGATGGACTGCGGAATCGTAGAATGCGAGTTCGTACTCCAGTCACGCTATTACATTCCCTTTCGGGCAAATACCCTCGGGAAAGGTATGAACCCCCTCATCCTCCCAGCTATGGGTTAAATAGCACCACTACTGTTCTTCTAGGAGAATAGCTTTGGCATTAAATAACCTACAAAGGTTGATATGCTATTAAACAAAGAAACGAAACGAAACCAAACCAAACCAGAAAAAGCTAAATGGGAACTGAACTACACCAGAACTTTTATGTTGTATCGAACAAATCCTGAAAGCAGCACCCCACAAAACAGCAGCTCCACAGCCACTTAGCTTTTATCTCACAAATTATCCAAATAAAATAACCAAGTTGACAGTGCAGGAGAAGTAAGTTTGCATTAGTTTTATGGCATATCAAACATTGTACATTCTTTAATGCCAAACCTTCTTTATACATATATATTAAATATATAAGCAAAAAGCAAGTAAAGTTGGTGACCAGAAGGCTCCCTTTTCAATAGCTACTACACCGAGGTGTAGGGGATGTCACTACTCCTTTCCCTGGATTTCTCCTCTTTACCCTTGATACTTATATCATTATATTGCTGAGTGTTAATCACGGAGGTATCAAGTACCATTTTTAAAGTCTTTGGTATGACACAACCTGGTATTGAACCCAGGTCTCCTGGACCATTGGGCAAACACTCTACCCACTGGGACAATGAGCCAGTGATAGATCACACATCATCAAATATATACATGGTTTGTAAACATATTTTGTTCTATTTAACCCATTGATAGGACCCTATCAGGTGCTACCACTCTGTCAGTGAACCTGGGAGTAATGGCGATAAAGGGCTACTCCATATTCCTCAGAGCTCCACTGATAGGAGCCATGAGATGATTTAATGTCATATCCAGGACATTTGTTGGGAAAGTTTTATACCTCTGCAGAGATGCAGTCAGTGTATTCTACAACCCCAGCCAACTGGGCTGCTTGAGAAGTAAGGAGAAACTCATGTCCAACATCCTTCTAAGGACTTCTAAACATCAAGACACTCATGTTGGCTGATCAGCAAAACTTACTATTAATTAGCTTTGTATGGACATTGGATTTCATCAAGTGCGATAACCAATAGGAATAGATGGTGAGTGAGACAAGGGAATCTGTGCTGTCAGCACACCTTGATTATATTATTATCATTATTATTATCATTATGTGTGTGGCCATGCTGGTGTCAATAGAGAAAATGTCTTCCTTGTGACGTTTTCCTTTTACTAAGACAGTCGATGTCTCAGTTATGATTGGTGGGAGACTGCAGCTATAAAACTCTGTAAGCATTTCTTCTTCTTCTTTTTCTTTTCAGTGACTAATAGAAAAATCAATAGGAACGAATTTGCTGAGTGCTGCTGCTGCTGCTGCTGTTATGTCCATTGCACAGTACCCTTTCTTACTATGACAGCACACAGCAGTGAGATGAAATTTCTTCAAATCAGGCATTTCTTTTGTTAAGCCTGATGGTGCACAGCAGGGGATGGCACTTTTGCTTGAGCTGATAAAGAAAACTCTCCTCTCTCTCTTTCTCTCTCTCACTCACTCTCTCTCTCTCTTCATCCCACAGATATATATGACCATACTCTCTGTTGTCATGGTTACTGGTGATCCTCATTTATTAAGTAAACACTTGAAAATGGAATTCCCTGGGCCACAAGTAAAATTAATCTATTGTAGAGGGTGGTTTACTCACTCACCAACTTATTTCTCTGCCATTTATTGTGGTATACCAGTGATAAGACATTTAGTCAAGATCGTTAAGACTATGTTTAGGGAGAAATGGATTCATATCTCTCTCTCTCTCTCTCTCTCTCTCTCCTACCATCTACATATATACCACCGTACACTTGAAAATGGAGTTCTTTACATCACAAGTAAAATTAATAAATGGTATGTGTTTACCCAACTCATCCACTAAAATGAAGATGTTAACAAGGTCACTTTTTAAGCAGAGTAAAGCTAGTTCAAATTCCAAATTTTCTTTCTCCTAGACTGGTTGCCTAACCTAGACTAAAGAACAGTCTGCCCTACTATTTACCTCTAGCTGGAGAGAGAACAGATGGATTCCTGCCTTTTTCAAAAGTATTAGTGGAATGCAACTGTCTTGTTGAGGATTTCAACTCAGGTCTTATGCTGATTGCCGTTACTCTTGGCCAAAAAAATTGAATTTTTTTTTTAGATATGATAATGTGTTGCCACAACAAAAATCTTCAATTATGGCTCTTCTTTCCTGGTGAGGCTTAGAATTTTTTGAACCACCCTCGTATTCTTCTATAATTCTTAATATTTATGTACAAGTGTCATGTACAGTCATGTCATAAAAAGTAACAAAACTGTTCAAATATTTGTTGATACCAACATGTACAAAATTTAAAAATCAGTTCAATTCAATGAATACAATCGGTTGTCATTTTCTCAGTTTACTTTAGTTTGGCACAAGAAGTATGGAGCACTCAGTAAGAACTGAATTTACTAGCAAGTCAGCTATTATAACAGACTCCCATTTAAAATACTTAGCAGAACTTAAATTTGTCACAAGTCAAAAAGTGTGAAGCACTCAGTGAGAATCAAGCTCGCTTGTCAGTAGAAATGGATTTTTGAGATTAGCTTGTTAACCATTATACTATAACATGTTGCCTGAATTTAATCAGTGTTTTTTTTTTTTTTGATAAATGAATAGGTATATAAATCTCAAAATAATTACTTCCATTTTTTGAAACACTTCAATGAATATTCAGGCAAAAATTATCAATAAACCTTATCATTATCACCCAGTATGCAGACAGCATGGAGTTCCCTGACTCTCTTCTGCCATCTATCCCTATCATCCGTTGCTCCTGGCAGGTCTTGTAGGCTGCATTTTGTGTCCACACTGTCCTGATATAAGTCTTTGCTGGTCGGCCAATACTGCTCATGTGCAGAAATCTACAAACAGTAGTTTTGCCCTGGGTTTGTTTACTTGAACTCTTTCAATGATTTGATGCTTTGTCAGAATCAAGGAGGTTATAAAGCAAACTTTATGGAGGTGACTGTGGTGTAATGGTTATCGTAGGAAATGGACAGGGTGATACGAGTTCAAATCCTGGATAAGAATGATTGCATTTCACATAGCACTAATACCCTTGGGAAAGGTATGAATCCAATTATTCTCCCTCTAGCTATGGGTAAATAGTAGGACAGACTGTGTTCTTCAACCTTGGTGAGGCAACTAGTCTAGGAGAAGGAAAACTCTGAATTCAAACCAGTTAAACTCCGCTTAAAAATTGACCTTGTGTCATATCCTGCCCGAGCGGAGGGGTTGGTAAATATGGTTATAGAGCAAACTTCAGAGGATATTTCATCAAGACCAGCAGCTTTCCTAATTTTAATTTTTTTTCAATAAGGCATCAAGTTTGTTCCTTCATAAACTGACTTAGTTTGATGTCTAGTTGGCCATTAATGATATTTCTGAAGAGATTCTTGAAATGTTCTTTCCACTTTTTCTTGGTTGGCAGCTTTTATTTTCACCCTCAATATGCTCTTCCTTCTTCTCACTTCACTGTCGGCCCTGTTTTTTGTGATTATCTATCATTTACTAAATTTCTAATGTTTGGTTTTTGTTGGTTAGTTCTTAATGGATTTTCCCAAGTTTCAGCACATTGACATTTCTTGGGGTTTCTTTTATAGAGTAAGGATGTTTTTTTAAGTTATCTTGTTTTTTCTAAACTACTAGAGACTTCCATAGAACTGTACATTTGTCTCTTGGTTTGGCTGGTATGCACTTTACTGCTGCTTCATGTTGGCAGTGACAAAGCAGCACCTGTATGGCCACTTACCACCCATCATGAAAACTATCCAAGTTAGACAAACCACACATGCGGGACACTACTGAAGAAGTAGGGGTGAACTCATAAGTGACATACTCCTGTATACCTCTTCACATGGATGAGCAAAGGCAGCTAGAAGTGATATACAACAGCTCTGTGCCAATACAGGATGTAGCCTTGAAGACCACCCGGGAGCAATGGATGATATAGAAGGGTGACGGGAGAGGGTCAAGGAGATCTGTGCTAGCAGTGCAACATGATGATGATAATCTATATTGATAAGTGAGGACAAGCTGTAATGTATAGTTTTCATGGTTTGTTTCTAATTTCTGCATAGACTCAGGCATCTCTTTGCCATGATGCTTCTATAATTGGATGATACTCATTTAAAAGAGGAATATGCCTCACAGTTTAGAGCACTATTTATCCACTTTGCTGTGATGCTTCTATAATTGGGTGATACTCATTCAGAAAAGGAGGATGCCAAACAGTTTAGAGCACTATTTATCCACTTTTTCTGTGATGCTTCTATAATTGGGTGATACTCATTCAGAAAAGGAGGATGCCAAACAGTTTAGAGCACTATTTATCCACTTTGCTGTGATGCTTCTATAATTGGGTGATACTCATTCAGAAAAGGAGGATGCCAAACAGTTTAGAGCACTATTTATCCACTTTGCTGTGATGCTTCTATAATTGGGTGATACTCATTCAGAAAAGGAGGATGCCAAACAGTTTAGAGCACTATTTATCCACTTTTTCTGTGATGCTTCTATAATTGGGTGATACTCATTCAGAAAAGGAGGATGCCTCACTGTTTAGAGCACTATTTATCCACTTTGCTGTGATGTTTCTATAATTGGGTGATACTCATTCAGAAAAGGAGGATGCCAAACAGTTTAGAGCACTATTTATCCACTTTTTCTGTGATGCTTCTATAATTGGGTGATACTCATTCAGAAAAGGAGGATGCCTCACAGTTTAGAGCACTATTTATCCACTTTGCTGTGATGCTTCTATAATTGGGTGATACTCATTCAGAAAAGGAGGATGCCTCACAGTTTAGAGCACTATTTATCCACTTTGCTGTGATGCTTCTATAATTGGGTGATACTCATTCAGAAAAGGAGGATGCCTCACAGTTTAGAGCACTATTTATCCACTTTGCCATAATGCTTCTATAATTGGGTGATACTCATTCAGAAAAGGAGGATGCCAAACAGTTTAGAGCACTATTTATCCATTTCTTGTTTATGAGTATATAATCTAGCTGTGCATTGGTGTTATTTGGGTAGGTGTAGATCTGTAGTTTTTCCCTCCCTATTTTTTGAATTTAGTGTTTAGGCAAGAAAGACTGTTCTTGAGTCAAAAATCTATCAGATATTTACAATTTTTATTTGGCAGGTTATGTAATTCAAATCTATAACTTTGATCTTTGCTTGTTTCTGTATTCATGTCTCCCCAAACATTAGTACATTATCTTTAGGAATGTGCCAAACAAGGAAAGATAGCCCATCACAGAAAGTGGTGATATCAGTTTCATCCCTGACATTAGTGGGATGGTTGTTGTGCTAGGGGTTGCCATTAAATGTAGAATACAAAATCCTTAGATGGGTTTTCTTTATACTATTTAGAATTTTAAGGACTGAGAAACATTCCTATGCCTCCTATAGCAGCATTGATAGAGTTTTTCCAGACAGATGCCAAGGCAAATGTCCAACCATTACCGGTATTGTAGTAGTTGAAGTCTACTTCACTACAGTAAGATCTATGAATTAATTTTTATTTATTGCGGACTTTTCTGTCCTCATCTTGGTAGTTTTTATGTTATTTCTTCTTTCACAATGTTTCAGCCAAATTTCCCCTCTGGCCTTCTTCAGGTGATTTACCGCGACCTCGGATAGGAATGATGAGTCTTGTAACCATATCCCCAGTAATTACTGTCTTCCATAGTTGTTGTCTATCGCACCATGTTTTTCACCAAGTAAACCTCTGGCCAGCTTGGGTAGGATTTGAAACCGCTATCTTCTGACCATGCTCACCTGAAACCGTAGAGACTCAATGCCTCTATCCGCTGCGCCACGGGCCCCGAAGAAACAACATAAAAACTACCAAGATGAAGACAGAAAAGTCCGCAATAAATAAAAATTAATTCTCAGATTAAGGAGCCTCATCTCAAAATGATTCCAATTAAAGACAAGTAATATCTATGTTCTTGTATACATATAATGTCTATATTGTACTTGGCTGCAGATGTTGTAAGCTGAGGTCACTGTTTGATTGTGTTTAAAGCCCTAACGTTAAATGTCGCAATGTTAAAAACCTCATGATTAGACATTTAAAAAATAAGTGAGTATTTTGAAAGAATGAATGAATATTTAAATCTCCAAATATCAACAACTGTTAAGAAACATAAAACTTCAGAAATAGTTGTATTCAATGAATCCACACCAAAATTTAATCAATTGTTCTTTGGCTCATGACCCAACCTTCTACAAAATGTCAGAGAAATCTGTTGAGAATTTTTGAAGATATTGGGTAGGCAGACAAAAATTGATGAATACATAACCTTTTTTTTCAAACCCTGGTGGGTGAGGTAATGAGGTTACATAGAAAATATATAATTTAGAATAATAACGATACAACAAATCATTATTAATAAAAATTTAAGTAGGCTAAGACTTTTACTTATTTTATATACTCCAGTCCATTAAATTACATATATATATATTGTCATCCACAAACAGGCTGTTTCATTGTATCACAACTCTTCAGTGTGGCCAGACATGCATGATGCTTCAACCTAGGATCAAAATCCGCCTAACTTTATATATGTATTAGCTTTCATTTGTTTACATTTTGTGTTATCGGATACCAGAGTGCTCAGTTCATTTGAAGAGCTTTGCATCATGCAGGTGGCAGCCATTAATTCCTTGAATGCTAATAGAAAAGTTTGCATAATAAATATATATATATATATATATGTAGTTTTTCTAGAAAATATATGAGATACTATGAGACTGTTTTCTAAAATTTTAGCACATGGGGAAAATTGGAGGATAATTTTGACCACATCATCATTGTGTGGACACAAGGTGCTGTCTAGAAAAACTGCCAGAAGCTATGGATGATTGGGACAGATGGTGAAAGAGAGTTTGTTGGTTTTCGTTATTGTTTTGTTTTTTTTAACAATGTTTTTTTAACAATCTATTAAACTCAAATCAAAAATATTATTCATAATTTATTTCTTTTTATAAAAAAAAATGTTTTAATTTTTAAAAAATCACTGTGACAAATTATTAGACAGTATTTGTCTCATTGGTAGAATAAGAAATTAGTTCTTTTTTGCAAAAACAAGGAATATTTTTAAAGAAATAGAATATTCGTAAAAAAAAAAAAAAAAAAAAAAAAAACATGTAAAGAATTATTCTCCAATTTTCTGCATTTACTATAATATCTTTAATATTGGTCAGGATTTCTTACGGCAAGTTAAAATTCTTCCTATTCTTAGAAATAAAGAAACATGAAAATTTCACTGAGTATTTTTGACAGCGTTTCATTTTATCGGTTAGGTCTGATTTCCATATAATCGATAGCCTATTGATAGCTGTCCATAGGCAGCAGTCGCATCGATACTGCTATATGGATGCACTACATGGACTCTAAAAAAACGGCTGGAGAAGAAGCTAGACGGCAATTACACAAGAATGCTGCGATCAATCTTGAACAAGTCCTGGCGGCAACACCCCACAAGACACCAACTGTATGGCCACCTGCCTCCTATCATGAAAACTATTCAAGTTAGATGAACCAGACATGCAGGACACTGCTGGAGAAGCAGGGACGAACTCATAAGTGATGTACTCTTAGGGACCCCTCATATAGCTGAGCAAAAGCAGGACGACCAGCACGAACATACATTCAGCAACTATGTGAGGATACGGGATGTAGTCCAGAAGACCTGCCAGAGGTGATGAACGATAGGGAAAAGTGGCGAGAGTGGGTCAGGGATATCCGTGCTACCAGCACGACATGATGATGATGATTTTTGACAGTCAAAATACTCACTGTTCTTTGTTATATTTCAAAATTTTGTATAGTATTGTATTTATTACCCAACCTCTCTGTTATGATCAGGATGTGACACAAGGTTAATTTTTTAAGCAAAGTATAACTGGTTTTAATTCAGAGTTTTCCTTCTTTTGGTTGCCTTACAAAAGCTAAAGTTGCCCAGCTCTGCAAAGGGGTAAGACCCCCCCCCGCCAACGCGTGTCCTGCATATGACACTAAACAATCTGATGGTGAGGCTCCAGCAGTGCTGGAGCTTTGGGGAATGCGGAGTACCCCTTCATTGCCATCGCTCCCAGGTCCACTCTGGCCCGGAGTGGTAGCACCTGATAGGGCCCTATCTATGAGTTAGATAGAACTAACGGCATACTTATGCTAAACTGAATTGTTTGAGTAAACTGAATAGCTTGAAATAGAAATGTTTTTGACAATTAAACCATACTTACATTTAAACTTCGTACCTATGCTTAACTGAATTATTTGAAATAGAACTGTTTTTCGACATTAAATCTGTATTGTTACATATAACGGCTTAAATAGTTTGAAATGGAAATGTTTTAGACACTTAAACTGTGTACTTATGCTAAATTGAATTGTTTTAAATAGAACAGATTATTTACATAAAAATGGATTTGGCATTAAATAACCTACAAAGGTTGATATGCCATAAAACCCAAAGCTAAAGAAATCAGTCTGCCCTTCTATTTACTCCCATCGGGAGGAAGAAGAGATAGATCCTTACTTTTCACAAGAGCATTAGCACAAAGTGAAATGCAAACAGCTTTGTCCAGGATCTGAACTTAGGTCACTGATTCCAGTTCTAATGATAATAACTGTTCGGTTAAGTACGCCTCCATTTGTCTACTGGATGGCAAAAAAAACATGGCACATTCATCATTCACCAAATCATAGGCATAGAAAATGGATCTCTAACAACAGTTCATACCCAACAATTTATTCTCAACCTTGCTTAATAATAATAATACCAGCTACAAATTAATCATAAAAAAGAAATTAAGTTGATCACAAAATTCCTCCCTTACAGTAAAATAAATTTCATTACTCTTGTTGCCACAGCAACACTAGTAATCAATAGCAACTGGCCAAGGAGTGTCAGGGAAGAGATGGATAAAACAGTATGTAATAAGTAAGACAAAGAGAAAAGAAATGTAATAATTTTCAATAATGTACACTTTTTCAACTCAAGCAAAAAGCAGAAGCCTGCTTATATCAAACTGACAGATTTCAAATGAGAAATTTAACAGCATTTTTAAATGAGTCCAGTCAAAAAAATGTCCATTATCAAAACATATTAATTTCTGCTACTCTTTACTGTGACTGCTACTTACTTGATTGTTCACTTAAGAATTATTGGCTAGGATTTGTTGTCATTTTCATCATTCACCAGTATGAACTGCTTGGCATGAATTGTTTAAGGCTATAAATTGATGGCTATGAACTGTCTGAACTGAAATTTAAAGAAAGTTTTTGAAATATCATTTCATGATGCAGTTGCTGTCAATTGGCAAAAGAATGGCACAGGGGAATAAACTAGTGTGATAAAGAAGGAAGAAATGTAATAAGTTTCAATAAAGTACATTTTTCTCACTCTGGCTCAAAACCAACAGAGATAAAATCCTATCTAAATCAGACTGACATATTTCAAATAAAAAATTAAAGTTGACAATATATTTAAATATGAACCTGTTCATAAAAATCTGTTATATTGCAGCTTCTTAAAGGGTTGTCAAAGTTGACAAAAATGAAGAGGTTGGCACTTGTTCTTCAAATCAGGAAGGAAAGACAGACATGATTTTCATTAGAAAAAAAAAAAAAAAATGGTCATGTTTTATTTTGGATATTATTCTTTACATTAGTAAAAAGGATATTAGAATATGTGGAGTGTTTTTGTTCTCATCAGTGAAGGAAAAATTCTTTCATCAATAAATCAATACCTAACCTGATAGGATGGGGTTTTTTTTGCTTAGCCCCAAATCAGCCAATTTAACTCTTTTCATGCCAGTACCAACTGTCACATTTCAAATCTATCTAAGTCTCACCTCACTGTCTCTTGCTTTATTACATAAAATGTTTAAACCACATATGTGTGTGTGTGTGTGTGTGTGTGTGTGTGTGTGTGTAGTTAGGCAGCATTCGTTCATTTAAGCATGTTTCATTAAATAATAAAGACACATTTTGTCTGCATAATTTTTATAAGATCCTTTCAAGTTTTCTGATAAGTGTCTTAGTTTCAGGTTGGAATTGATTGATGAATTTCCTAAAATTGTCCTGAGTGCTTTGAAAAACTTTCAAAACTTTTTTAAAAAACAAACACACCTTATACAAGCAAGCAACCCCTGATGATGGCCTATGAAGGGTCAGAAAGCACTCAGGACAATTTTGGGAAATTCATCTACAAATTCAAACCTGAAACTAAGCCGATTATCAGAAAACTTGAAAGGATTTTAAATAAATTATACAGATAAAATTTGTCTTTATCATTTAATGAAACATGTATATATATATATATATATATATATAGTACCATTAAAATATCTTCAGCCACTTTAAACTATTGTAAATTTCTCCTAATTGCCAACTTATAAGTGGATGTTTCACATCGTGTTTTTTTTTTACAGCTGCATCATTGGTCCTGTTGGAATCATTTCCATATGTAATCATTGTATTTTGTCGTAGGGGTTCTAAATGAGAGGGGAAAATCTGAGACCATACCCTACAATGTCCAAAAATGTAGATAGATAGATAGATAGATATTCCAAATAAGAAAGCCACTCCAATGTGAAGACAAGGTTCTCTTAATCATTGAGTCCTTACAAAGCAAATTTTGACAAGAACATATAATGGTTCTTTCCCTTTGATCCAAGGTCATTTGTGATTTTATTCATTATTGGATTTCTTTTTTGTTAAGGGAATGTAGATTTTATATGACACTGAATACTTTATCATTTTATGTTTAAATTCTTTATATATATATATATATATATATATTTAAAGAAATTCAAATAATTAAATTTTTTTAATAAAAAACAGCTCAATGCTATTATGGCTGAGCAGGTAAAAAACAAAAATACGAAAATTATAAATTTTCATGATTTGAAATGGATATTTTATATTTTGGTTATATATATATATAAATGTGTTTTTATATGACATCAAATACTGTATGATTTAAATGTTTAAACTCTTTTTGCATATATATGATATCAAATACTGTATCACTTGAATGTTTAAACTGTTTTTGCATATATATGATATCAAATACTGTGTGATTTAAATGTTTAAACTACATATATGATAGCTGATTCATGAACCCAGTAGGTTTCCAATGTAACAATAGTCTATGATGACATGTTTGCTTCTATTTCCAAAGGAATAAAAAATTCTAACTCATATTCAATGTTATATCAAAAACGAATAAAACATGGCATTCATCATGAATGCAAGCTCTACAAAATTGTCAGTTGCAAATTGGACTGGAAATTGCTTTATTTTCTAAATAAGAGCATTCTAAGTATCTTTCTCCAATAGAAAACTCACAATGATGTTTTGTTCAGTCGGCTGGGGCTGTAAAATACACCGACTGCATCTCTGCAGAAGGTTAAGACTCCACCAAAGAGTGTCTTGGATATGACACTAAACAATCTGATGATGTTCCAGTAATGCTGGAGCTTTGGGAAATGCAGAGTACCCTTTCGTTGTCATCACTCCCAGGTCCACTCTGGCCCGGAGTGGCATCACCTGATAGGATCTTATCTATGGGTCAAACAGAACTAAACTATGTACTTATGGTAAACTGAATTGCATGAAATAGGACTGCTAAACATTTAAATTGCGGACTCATACTAAACTGAATAGTTTGAAATGGAACTGTTTTTATTAGCTAAACTGAATTGTTTGAAATAGAACTGTTTTGACATTTAACTGTGTGTAAACCAAAACAATACTTATACTAAACTGAATAGTTTGAAATAGAAATGTTTTTGACAATTAAACTGTTTACTAATGCTAAACTGAACTTTTTAAAATAAAACTGTGCTTTGTATAAAAAAGGATTTGGCATTAAATAACCTACAAAGTTTGATATGCCATAAAACTAAAACAAACAAACTAATAAACAATTTCATAACTAGTTAATTTGGTGTCACTTATGTGCAATATGGACTGATGGTTCAGTTGTAAAGTTTCAGCTCTGCAATCAGTGGCCGCTGGTTCGATCTCCAATGGTGGAGATCACGGTATACACTGCTGATGAGACCTAATAAGATCGAAACAGCTGTCCAGTGTTTCCATATGTTGTGCATAAGTGTTTGCCGGATTTTCTGGTCATGGTAATTCAATTCACAATACAATTCTTCTACCTAAAAAAAGAAAATGTAAACAATTTCATGTTCTGTTTTTTACTGAATTACAGTTATAACATAATGAAAATTTTAGTAATATATAATGTATAGATGAGGTAAACTTCATTTATATTCCTAATTTGGTGCTGTTCAATTTTATCTTCTTTTTCATGCATTTAACGACTAAATTGTTACAGTCAAACATGTCGGCCAATATGTCAAAGGGACTACTCCTGGTGCATTGAAGTTTTTATGAAATTCTTAATATTCGTTGTCTAAATTTCTGAGACGAAGCTTGTTGATATTTATCATTAAGGGTTTTCGGACTATTGTCTTCATCTTTATTGTTATTTCCACAACGTTTCGGCCGATATGGCCTCCGGCCTCCTTCAGGTGTTTGTCGGGAACCTTCATGGAACTTTGAACTACGTCCTTTATTGAATCCATGGGGGTCGCCTGTTCTGATTCCATTAACCATAACTGGGTACAAGTGCTAAGTATTCCTGTATGTTACTCACCTGTAGAGAGGATTGAACCTGCAACCACCAGATGATTTTCTCCTTGAAAGATTAGGGAACCAATGCCTATAACCAACGCATATAACCGTTACGCCATGTTCACTCTGAATTGTCCAGCAGGACACATGGCATAACAGTTATAGGCGTTGGTCCGAAAACCCTTAATGATAAACTTCTTAATATTCATTAAAAAAATGTCTTCCTTCTATGATATCAAATACTGTTTTTGTTGAAATGTTTAGACTCTTTAAATCAATATATAATAAATAAATAAATGTTAGTTTTTATACATATTTAATAGCATGGATGCTTATTGGCAACCACTGGTTTCATGCCATCTTATTACAAAAATCATCAGGCAGAGAAAAAAAAATATTGGAAAAAAATCAAAAAATACCATCAAAAGAATATTTATGTTAGGATTGTGTACAACACTTTATGTGTGTATGTGTGTGTGTGTGTGTGTGTGCATGTGTAAATTATACTTGCCTATTATTGTGTATGGTCGTATATGTGATTGTTTGTATGTGTGTATGTGTGTGTGTATGATGTATATGTGTGTGTGTGTATGATGTGCCGTGCAGCAGTTTTTAAGCTGTCTCCTGGATATATGAGTAACGATGGGCAGTGAAAGTTGCTTGATAGAGAGGGTGAAACCAGATTGATGGCATAAAACCAGTGGTCATAGATAAGCATCCATGCTATTAAATATATATAAAAACTAGTATATATTTATATATATATAGTTTTAGTATGACTTTTATAACAGTGGCTCACAATGACGAAAATATTTTTGTCAAGGAAGGATTTAAATATTCTTATTTGTATTTTAGAGAAATTAAGAATTTGGATGATTAAAACATGATATCCATCATGAAAGCAGACCCCACAAAATTATTATCAATTTCAAATTGGGCTTGAAATTACTTACACTGTGCATAATCTTTCGTCTACTTCAAAACCCTCAGAATCTATTATCACAAATAATCAAATTTCCGACAGATATATTAATGGTTTTATTCTTATGTAAAATACTTATCTTGGACATCTAATGATAAAAAAGGTTGGTATTTATGGAGGAAAAAGTCTATTGTGATATACCGCCCTGTTGGTTAGGGCTGTAGAATCTGATGACTGTGCCTCTATAGTGAAATAAGACCCCCACCTCCCAACAAAGCCTCCTTGTTGGTCATGGGAGGTGATCCATTATACTTGTAGACAGGGGCCTGGTGGCTGAGCAGTCCATGACCCAGCAACTGCAGTAGTCATATGACTTTCAAAACTTCACTTTGGCCTTTACTTGGTTTGACAGGCAGTGGTAGAGGCCTGATCCAATCAACTGGCTGGTCATAAACTCTAGCACCTACATAATTGTTCTGACTGTATTCTTCAAACTGTTCTTGTGGTAAACAAGTAACCAACCCTATTTTATCTTAAAGAAAGTTGTTTCTGAGGGTCAGTTGCATTGAAATAGCAATACTTATAACCATCTAACTGCGTGTAAAGAAAGGATTAATATTAGAAAAAATTATTAGAGTTATCACAATACTTGAAACCATTTCAAAGTGTGCAAAAAATTGAGCGCTCATATAAAAAAAAGGGACCAACAAACTCTTCACTTACTAATTATATATATATATATATATATATAAATTGTTTAAAAAACATGAAATTTAGAAATAGTATTCTATGATAAATTTATTTCACTTATTCAGGCTCGTCAGATGGAATTCATTACTATATATATATATATATTGTAATGGTTTATGGTCATTACTTGCTTACTTGGTGAGTTAATGGTGGATCAAATTTTGCGGTATTATTAAATAGTGCTCAATATCAATGATAGCACTTTTATACTTTGAGGAATATATATATATATATATATATATATATATATAAGCAGGATTTGGCATTAAATACCTCTCAAAGGTTGATATGCCATTAAACCAAATAACCTAGTAGTAATGTACAAACCAATCACTTAGAAACACTTATATTCACCATCCAGTTTCAATTATTTGCTTCTCTTTTTACTGAACTCACCTGTTTTATAGTGCAGTTTGTTAGAGTGCAATGAATCCACTCAGTATACTGTGTGTGTGTATATATATAAATGCGTACAGGGGTGCTCATGCTATAATGGCTACCATAGTTGGAAAGGAACATGGAAACCAGAGTTCAAATCCTGGACAAAGTTGTTTGCATCTAACACAGCACTAATTCCTTTGAAAAAAGTATGAATCTAACTATTTTCTCTTAAGCTGGTGAATAGTAGAGCAGACTGAACTCTTTAACCATAGTATGACAACAAGTCTAGGAGAAAGAAAACTCTCAATTCAAACCTTTTAAACTCCACTTAAAAATTGATTTTATGTTGCATCCTGTTTGTGCAGAGCGTTTGGGTAAATCCATTATGTTCTTATCATGCATATTTTCCAAAATTGAAATCAATTAAAAAGGACGGCTTTCGCATTAAATAACCCATGAAGGTTGATATGCTATGAAACAAATGTTATATAATAGCCGAGGGATTTCGGTTCATACACAGTTTAATTGTTAAAAACATTTCTATTTCAAGCTATTTGCTTTATTCAAACAATTCATTTTAGTATAAGTATAGATTTTGTTTATACAAAATTAAATGTCAAAACCATCCAATTTAAAAAATTCAGTTTAACATAAGTGCAATTTTAATACCAAAAACATTTCTATTTCAAATAATTCAATTTAGCATAAGTACGCAATTTAAATAAATTAGTTCTATTTAACCCATAGATAGGGTCCTGTCAGATGCTACCACTCCAGGCTGAGTTGACCTGTAAGCAATGGCAATGAAGGGGTACTCCACATTCCCCAAAGCTCAAGCATTACTGGAACCTCACCATCAAATTGTTCAGTGTCATATCCAGGACACTAGTTTTAGTGGCGAGGGGGGTCTTACCCCTCTGCAGAGAAGCAGTCAGTGTATTCCAAAGCCCCAGTTAACTGGGTAAGGGAATAGTGGAATCACCCTTCATTGCCATTTCTCCCAGATTTGCTCTAACCTAGAGACATTGTAACTCTTAGTCAAATTAGTTTGAACTACATTGAACTGATATAGCAACTCAGTATGAAGTGTTTACCTGTTTAAAATGAAGTGACTAATTTACTGAACTGCAGCATAGTATTGAGAGTTGAAACTCTAAAAATCAATATGTTGTTTTTAATAGAAGAACATAGTGACAGCAAAAAAAAAAATAGCAACAAAATTGGAATAACAACATATATAAAAGTTGGAATAACAACATACGTGGTTTCCAGACTTTTTTATACAGGCATTTAAATTTGTCATAGACTCTTGAAAATTCAGTATGTCATTGCTATACATCTTATGAGATGACTGACCAATTTCTATGATTTCAGGTTCAAAGGAACAGCTACAGCAGCAATTGGAATACACCCTGATTGTCACAGCTGGTCAATTTCAAAAATGCAATCTGGACGTGAGGACACTTTAGAAGAACGATATGCAATAAAATTGTGCTTTAAACTTGGAAAAAATGTCACCAAAATGTATGGAATGCTTCAGACTGCTTTTGAAGCATCTTGCATGAATCGAGGGTCAGTTTTTGAGTGGCATAAGAGATTCAAGGAAGGCAGAGAGTCTGTGAGGGATGATGAGAGGTGTGGGAGGAGTATGGAAGTCAATACACCAGAGCTGATTGACCAAGGGGTTAGGGTTAGGGTTACTATGTTGAGGTTTTAGGGGAGTTCAGGAAGAGATTCCGTCGGAAGAGGCGAGCACTCTTCAAATCGGGTCAGTGGCATTTCCCCCAGGACAATGCACCAGTCCACAACTCCATCCTTGTCACAGACTATTTGACCAAGATGGGCATCAAGACAGTTTCTCAGCCTCCCTATAGAACAGACCTTGCTCCTTGCTCCTTGTGACTTTTGGTTATTTCCTAAGCTGTCATTATGAGACAAATGAGGAGATGAAAGAGGCTGTGACGAAGGTCATTGACATGCTCACACAAGAGGAATGGTACAAGTGCATTGCAGCCGGAGGAGATAACTTTGAAGGGGACCAGAGTTTCATGTGTGTACTATCAATAAAAGTGCCCATACGAAAAAAGTCTGGAAACTTATTTAATGATCCTCGTACATAAAAATTGGAATAACAACATACATAAAAATCACTATATTCTTCACAATAGAAGAACATGGTGGCAACAAAAAAATGACAACAAAATTGGAATAACAACAATAATAAACTCTTCCTCAATAAAACCCAATATGGAAGAATGGAAATGAGGCTTCAGAAAATCTAGAGAGGAACAAGTCTCTATATCCCAATAACGTATCGGTCATACAAAACTTACATACTCCTTTTTAATCAAACAAGGGTTGGGTTGGGTTGGGTTGGGTTGAGTTTTATGGCATATCAACCATTGTAGGTTATTTAATGCCAAATCCATTTTTATGTAAATAATCTGTTCTATTTAAAACAATTCAGTTTAGCATAAGTACACAGTTTAATTGTCAAAAACATTTCCAACTATTCAAGTAGTTATATGTAACAATTCAGTTAAGTCTAAACACAGTTTTAATGTCGAAAAACAGTTCCATTTCAAATAATTCAGTTAAGCATAAGCACACAGTTTAAATGTAAGTACAGTTTAATAGTCAAAATCATTTCTATTTCAAGCTATTCAGTTTACTCAAACAATTAAGTATAAGTATGCTGTTAGTTCTATTTAACCCATAGATAGGGCCCTATCAGGTACTACCACTCTGGGCCAGAGTGGACCTGGGAACGATGGCAATGAAGGGGTACTCCACATTCCCCAAAGCTCCAGCACTGCTGGAACCTCACCATCAGATTGTTTAGTGTCATATCCAGGACACTCGTTAGGGGGGGTCTTACTCCTCTGCAGAGAAGCAGTCAGTGTATTCTACAGCCCCAGCCGACTGGGCAATTTAATCAAACAAGGAAACCAGCCAGAATGCATAGCATGTCAAACACCCTTTACTGTTAAACACATTCTTATAAAATGTTGTGTTTTTGCTGTTATTAGATGTTTTTGCAACACAAACAACATGAGAGACATATTTGAATATGTCAACATAGACGACATCTTGTCCTTCCTGAAAGAAATAAAATTATACCAAAAATATAACAAACTCAAACTTTATCCTATAAACTTATCCCTTAAAGCAATCTCCAATCCATTTAACAATAAACAACTGCAAACAACATACTGTCAAAATCAAGAAAAACCCTTGAAAAAGTCATATCAATAAATTTGACCATCCTTCACAATTGATTTTTTGGCATAAAATAACCCAGGATGGGTTGAAATACAAATTGAAATTATTCATTCATTCTAGTTGTGCTATTACATTCACATCAGGACTAGTATCCTTGGTAAAGGCATGAACTCCTTTATCCCTCCAGCTATGGGTTAAATAGTATCAATGCTGTTCTACTAGGATGGTTTTAGCATTAAATAATCCATGAATGTTGACATGCCATTAAAACCAAAACACTAACAACAGATATTAGCATTTGGCCTTAGGTACTTGTTCAGAATATTGCACTGAGGAAATGTCTTTTGGTTCGGTTTCTTTGTTCAATGGCATATCAATCTTTGTAGGTTATTTAATGCCAAAGCCATTCTCCTAGAAGAACAGTAGTTGTACTATTTAACCCATAGCTGGGAGGATAAGGGTGTTCATACCTTTCCCAAGGGTATTTGCCCGAAAGTGAACGTAATAGCGCAACTGGAGTACGAATTCGCTGACTACGATTCCGCAGTCCATCGCTTAACCATTACACCACGAGGACACCCCCGGAAATGTCTTTGGTAATACACAAAAATTTATATAGAAATGTAATACTTACATTTAGCCTCCAGATAAAAATAAGTTTTACTTATTACTGAACATTTACATTAAAAAACTGTGTCTTTGATTTGCTACACTTTACCAACCTACAATATTTCTATAGTCTTCTCTTCCCCAACTATTAAGAAGATGGCAACTTATTGCCAATCACCGATATTTTGAGGATTAGAATATAACTGTTGAAAATGTGTTTCTATACTTTCTAATGTATCAATTTTGTGAAATATTTGGCGAGACAAAGGAAATTTGACAAGTGAACAAATTGATCTATTTGTTCAAGTACCTTTCAAATTTTCTGTAGCAAGCTGTGTGCTAACATGTGTGAATGCGTGTGTGTGTGTGTGTATATATATATATATATATATATATATATATATATATATATATACACAACTCAAATGAAAATAAATGTTTGTAGGACATCAATAACTCCACAGCCTAATGATGAAAAAGCATTTATTTTGAATAACAAATAGTTTGCAAAATTCAGGGAGACTTCAAGTGCAAAATGATTTCCACAAAAAAGAAAAAAATCATAGAAAATAAGTTTATTTCTTGGCAGAATGATGTCAAGAGATGTGTAAAATGTTCAGAAAGCAACAGAGAAAACACTAGGAAACGTGACAAATAAAAACATTGATCAATCTGTCCAAATCCTCAAAACTTGTATATATATAAATAGATATATATCATATAAACACACAAAATTCCCATTATGATTGTTCAATTTGCAACTGAATGATTATTTTTTTGGTCTCTTTCTAAATTGAATGTCATATATATATATATATATATATATATCACCCATAAATAAGTACACCTCAAACAATTTTTTATATGAGGGAATTTTTATTCTAAATCAAAGATAGCAGGATTATATTATTTCAAACGGAACATTATGCAATCAAAAGGGATATTATTAGATATTATTTCTTAGCATCTTCTGTGAGTATATATATATATATATGTTTTAAAAAAACAGACAGGGAAAACTGCTTTAATTTTTCTAAAAGTTCTTGTTTATGAAGGGAACATAAATTTGGATTGAATGAAGGTTAAAATTGTACTAAAAATTTTTGGTTTCTTGTACTTTAGGTTGTGTCTCCAGCCATTTTTAAGACTGGTAAAGTTTATTTCAGTAGGATTTAAACTAGAGTAATTTTCATTGGCCAGAGAGAGACAGAGAGAGAAAAAGAGAGAGGTAGAGAGAGAGAAAAAGAGAGAGAGCTGAAACCCCTAAATTTTTCAAATGACATCTACACTCATTCAATCCTGATTTATGTCTCCTTTTTTGTAAACAAGAAAACTTTTTAATTCATGTATTCTTTTTGATTGTTCTTTATTTATATATATATAAAATTAACTTAAATCGCGAGTTGGAATTCTCCTACCAAAGTTTCACCTCAACGGATCATCAGGGAGTCTCGCACCGACTTTTCTTTTTTTTTTGTCCTATGATATTTTTTCTTTTTTCCCCCGGGCAGTGATTCGAGATATTTTTATCTCTTGTTCCTGGCGTTTTTTTTTTTCTTTTTTCCTGGTAACCGGGAATGCTGGTAGATAGTAGGTTAGTAAATATATATGTGTGTGTGTGTGAATATATATATAAATAAATTTTTTATATATAAAAATAAAATAACAGAAGTATGATTGCATATTTTATTTATCATTTTACATGAGTCGCAAGCTACTATTAAATTTTTCCGAATTCATTTTTTTTTAATTTTCAGTAATATTTAAATTTGGAGTAATGTTTTTTTTTTTTAAAGGAATATATAATCATTGTATCAAATAATAATAGATATGATATCTCTACCATTAACAAATTTTCTTGATTAAAAAATATGTTTAAAACATTATTTTAATTAAATTAATTTTATTGATTTTTTTTCAAACTCTGTTCTCGCCGGAAGCAATATAAGCACATACAAATAATTTTTTTTTTATTTAACATCTGATGAGGGTCACCATAGACCTGAAATGAATTTATAATGACACCAAAAAACTGAATTTTTTTTCTTTTCATTTTCATATATAAAAAAAAATGTTTGGGCTCCACATGTTGAGTTTTGATATATTCTTAATCCCAAATTAATTATATGTCGATAGCCATTGGCATTATGCACTCAAATTGGGTACTGCTACTCTCTAGATTTTCTCCTTGGATTATATATATATATATATATATATATATATATATATATTCCTCCTGTCAATAGGACTAACAGTGACTGTATTCACTACAGAGAGGTAAGACTTTCACAAAAAGGTGTTTCCTGAGTATAACACTAAACTACATCTGGTGATGAGGTTCCAGTTCTGAAACTCTGCAGAGAATGGAGTCGTCCCTTCAGTGTCATTACTCCCAGGTCCACTTTTACCCAGAGTGGTAGCACTTGTTGGGTCCAATGTATGGATCAAAAAGATCTGTTTAAAAATGATTTGTATTAGACAGAATACTTGATACCATATAACCTTAAATTATTTTCATAAAGAATAGTTACTTGAAGTTATAATTGTTTAATAAGGATAATTATTATTACTTACTTAAAAGTATGTAACTGTGTGCAGACAAATGATCATCATTAAATAGAAATAATTACTTAAAACCATATAATTGTGTATACATTAGTATTAGATCGGAATACTTGAAACTAAACAATTGTGTGTAAAAATCTCTTAAGAGACGACGACAGAAAAAATGTGAATATGAACACTATTCTGTAACCTCATAGCATAAAATAATCCAAGATAGATTGATGAGCTGCGAAAATCTATCAATCAGCAATATACATATATATATATAAAAGAAAAACCTTGAAAAATTACTCATATTTTTTGTAATGATATTTACTTCAGCAGACCCTATATTTTTAAAATGTTAGTGTATCTTCGGACAAAGATCTTTTTGATCCATACATTGAACCCTAATAGGTTCTTTGTCTGAAAATGAAGATCTAACATTTAAAAAATATAGAGTCTGCTGAAATAAATATGATTACAAAAAAATATGAGTAATTTTTTAAGGTTTTTCTTTTATATGGAATTATTTGCTCTGTACTTTAATTTACAATCATTTTATATTGAGCTCTCTTTTGGATTTTGAATTACATGGATATTGATGAAAGAAAATCTCAAAATAGAACCATTCCCACCATTGGCTGACTTGGCATTGGATAATATAAGGATATATATATATATATATATATACATCTTGTCATCCATAGACAGACCGTTTCCTTGTATGAAGAAAAAAATTCAAAGGTTGTATTTTATATAGATGATGATATGCCAATGATTTGGTTTTTTTGTTAAACCATCATCAGGGCTATATTAAAATATGATGTGAAATGTTTCAGCAGAAAAATATCTTCAAAAGAAAAAGTGAAACAATTCTTAGCATTCAATTGTCATTAACAGAATTCAATTTCCAAATATAGTGAGAACATTTTTTTTCAAAACGTATCATGTCTTTGCTATAGATTTAAAAAATTTTTGAAACTTTTATAACGATTATGAATTTTTAAAAACACTTTCAAAAATAATATCTATGTATGTAGGTTAATAAGTATATATTTACTAATCTAATATCTACCAGCATTCACAGTACCAGAAAAAAACAAAAAAAACCCTGTCAGGAACAAGAGATAAAAGTATCTCGAATCACCACCCAGGGAAAAAAGAAAAAAATTATGGGTCAAAAAGAAAGAAAAGGCCAACCTCGTCCGACCCCTGGAAAAAAATCAAGGGATACGCAGTCAGTGGTCAAAAGAAAACCAAAACCCCTCCGCGAATCCTGCAGTGCTACAATTACTAAAGTACTCAACACAATTGGAGCCAATTATAAATTTAACCTAAATCGTGAGTCGAAAATCTTCTACTAAAGTTTCACCTTATCAGATCATCAGGAAGCCTAATTTGGGCCATAATTATCTTCCCACACATACACACACAAACACATATATGTATATATATATGTGTGTGTTTGTGTGTGTATGTGTGGGAAGATAATTATGGCCCAAATTATTTCCTCAAAGATAGTTTTTTTTTAATTTCCTTGTAGATGGCTTTCAAGATCAGTGTGATGTATAAAATACTTAGAGAAACCAGGGAAACAATATATTGTTCAATACATTTAAATTCCCTAAATTTTCCAATCACAACTTATATAGTTGATAGAACAATTAACTTTCTCATTATTATTATGAAAGTTTGAGAGTACATAGATAATTACTAAGAAAATTGTTCATTTTCTTTGATTGTAAGTGTAACATTATGGTAAACACAATACGTTACCAAGTAAATGATGATAACACCTCCACTTTCTGTGACTAAGTAATACAATCTATTGATTTTGTCCATATTTAGCAGTCTGTCGGATGTGTTTTTGCATGTCAGTGGACAATTGAGTTTCTATGGAAAGTATCCAAGCTTCTCTGTCAAAGTATTATCACAGCTACAATACAATCACCACTTCTAGAAATGTTACTAGCTGTATGTCTATTACTAACACAGATAACTCTCTTGTTAATATTGATTTGGATTTTTTTTTTCCTTTCTTGAAAACTGCTGCTGCAGTTACATTGCTATTATTACAAGGATCCGAATAAAATTTGGGTTTGCTGTGAATATTATCACTGTATTTATAAAGTTGGTCTGTGGTAGGATCTTTTTTATTAATAGAGTTATATGGCTTTGAGCACCTAATATGGTAGAACGATTATCAGGCTAAACTAGTCGGCAATTGATAATGAATCCAATTTTCATTGAGGCTTAATACTTGAGGCCTTCTGTCAAACCAAGCTAACCTTCATAAATGAGCTCAGATGTATTACTCTAAAGTGAGTCTACAATTACACAAGATAAAAAAATTTACCTTTCAACTTGGCATACTAATATAGCATCACCTATAAATAAGTACACCCCAACATCATTTAATAAAAAGTCAATTTTCTTCTAAATCAAGGATACCTGGATTTTATTTCTAGTGGAACATTATACAATTAAAACTGATATAATTAGATACAGTATCACCCATAAATAAGTACACCCTAACATTATTTAATTAAAACTTTATTTTTTTCTTAACCAAAGATACCAGAATGTTATTATTTTGGGTGGAACATTAAACAATCAAAACTGATGTTATTAAGTACAGTATCACTCATAAATAAGTACACCCCAAATAATTTATTCATTATTTTCTTTTAAACCAAAGATATCAGGATTTTATATTCTAGCATATCATTACACCATCAAAGTGGATATTATTAGGCATTACTTAATAACATACAGAATTGAAATTGTAATAAAAATCAAAATATGACATCTCATTTTCACCTAAAAAATTTTCATACCTACTTAATATTTAAAAGTAAAGTTGGCGACCATAGTCGAGGGTAACCTGAAGGCTCACTTTTCAATAGCTACTATATTAAGCTGTAGGGAAGGGTGCAACTCTTTTCCTTGGATTGCTCCACTTCACCATTGATATATACTTCATAATGCTGAGTGTTAAGCAAAGAGATACCAAGTACCATTTTTTGAGTCTTTGGTATGGCTTGACCAGGAATTGAACCCCGGGCTCCCAGTCCATTGGCAAACACTCAACCCACACGGCCAATGGGCCGGTCTTAATATTTAGCTGATATTCAATGGGCAGGTCTTAATATTTAGCTGATTCAAACACTCAATGGGCCGGTCTTAATATTTAGCTGATTCAAACACTCAACCCACTAGGCCAATGGGCCGGTCTTAATATTTAGCTGATATTCAATGGGCCGGTCTTAATATTTAGCTGATTCAAACACTCAATGGGCCGGTCTTAATATTTAGCTGATTCAAACACTCAACCCACTAGGCCAATGGGCTGGTCTTAATATTTAGCTGATTCAAAAAACATCTTTTTTGCTTCTACATTTGTTGATTTAACATCTTCAGTATAATGTTCATATGCCGTCTGGTTCATCTTTCTTTGAACTCCATGAGAAGCTGAAATGGTTTGATGGTGAAATTCCTATTCTGGAAACATGTTTACAATAACAGTCCTGAAAAGACTGCTTCCTTCTTCCTGGGTCTTCAGTCTCAGTTGTCCCAAGACACCAATCAGTGCAGCAAACAACCTTTCAGACCAATCACATGCAATGCTGAAAATTTTAGCCAATAAAAGCAATTTCCGGGATGAGCAGGTTATTTTGAGGTAAAAAAAAAAAGAAAAGAAAAAAACTTTATTCAAGAGGTGGAAACACCATTCAATTATATTCATTATTCACTTGCTAAATGTCCCTAAGAAGATTTGGCATTTGCTTAATTCTTGTATATTCTTCCAGTATTTATTTACTGCATCATTATCTATAATCATAAGAATGAATGTAAGATTTGATGTATTTGTTAATATTTTATGAATATTTGCAATGCATTTTTATAGTAAAAATCATTTGGGACGCATTTTTATAGTAAAAACCATTTGCAATACACCTTTATTGTAAAAATCATTTGCAATGCATTTTTATAGTAAAAACCATTTCCAATGTATTTTAATAGTAAAATTATTTGCAATGCATTTTTATTGTAAAAATCATTTGCAATGCATTTTTTTAGTAAAAACCATTTGCAATTAATTTTTATAGTAAAAACCATTTCCAATGTATTTTAATAGTAAAATTATTTGCAATGCATTTTTATTGTAAAAATCATTTGCAATGCATTTTTTTAGTAAAAACCATTTGCAATTAATTTTTATAGTAAAAACCATTTCCTATGTATTTTAATAGTAAAATTATTTGCAATGCATTTTTATTGTAAAAATCATTTGCAATGCATTTTTTTAGTAAAAACCATTTGCAATTAATTTTTATAGTAAAAACCATTTGCAATATACTTTTATAAGTAAAGTAAAATTGGTGACTTTAGTCAAGAGTGACCCAAAGGCTCCCTTTTCAATAGCTACTACACTGAGGTGTAGGGGAGGATGCTACTCCATTCCCTGGATTGATCCTTACCTTTTAGTGCTGTGCTAAGCAAGGTGGCATCAAGTACCATTTTTTGAGTCTTTGGTATGACTTGACCTAGGATTGAACCCTGGTCTCCCGGATCATTGGCAAACACTCTACTCATTAGTATCTTTATTGTAAAAACCATTTGCAATGTATTTTTTGAGTAAAAATCATTTGGAATTCATTTTTATAGTAAAAATGATTCCCAAAGCATTTTTATAGAAAATGTCATTTTCATTGTAAACTAATCCCAAATGAATTTCTATATACGTTTTTTTTTTTTTATTTGCTCCATCACTATATACATAATCACTCTAGTGAATGAATTTTTTTCTGTATATATTTAATAAATTCAACCTCTAACATCTTGATTTACATCAATAGTTGATTATGAATAATTTGCCAGTTCATTAGAATTTATATTGAATAATTCAATCAACTAAATTTTATGAATCTTAAATTACATCTAAATTTTAAAATTCACAGCCCAAAGTCTTTTTACTTATTCAGCAATTCTTGTATTTTTGTTGGTTTATTGATTGGTTTTATGGCATGTCAGCCCTTGTTAGGTTATCTTATGCCAAAGTCAGTTTAACAATGATGATTTCCAATTATTAAAAATGTATCTTTAAAATTGTTTTAAACAGATAAGCATTTCATAATTAGTTACACGATCAATGTTTTAAGAGCCAATAACATTAAATCGTTTTAAACATTATTTCAAACAGTTTTATTTGATTCATAGAGTGGACCATAACAAGAACTATGACTCCTAATTAGAATGGACCAAGAAGTAATGGCAATAAAGGAATGACTCCATATTCTGCAGTACTCCAGAATTGGAGCCTTATCACTGGATGCAGTTTATTGTCATACCTAGAACATTTGGTTGGCTTTGCATCATGTTAAACCTTGTTTGATTATTTTATGCTGATGTCAGTGTAACATTCATAGTTCTCAATTATATATGGTACAAAAATCTTCACAATCATTTTAAACAGGTAAACATTTAAAATTTAGTAATACCCATGTTTTAAAACCAAAGGTACAGGGTGTCTCAAAATTGATGCAACCCATTAATATGATAAAGATTGATTACAGAGACCAGCACAATGGCAGTCATTTGGAATATGTCATGTAAAAAATGCATCCTTTGAGCTAAAGACATTAAATGAATGAGTTTTTATTTGTTATTATATCAGCTTTCAGAACATGCGATCTGTTTTTGAGTTTCTTGTCTCAGTAATAAATTATTATCATATTAATGGATTGCATCTATTTTGAGACAGATTTGAATGTCTTTTGTCTCCAAATAAATAGTGATGCAAAATATTTCTTCCTTTCTTGTTCAACGAATTATGATGAAGGATTAATAGTTGTTATAGTATACTATTTTCAAATGTGAAACACATTATTGTTAGTTGAGGTATTAGCAGTCACACGGGTCCCATGTATATTGAGACAGCCAATAATAATAATAATAATTCTAAACATTACCTTAAATATATCTGACCAACAGATGAGACCCTGAAAGGTATTTCCACACTGGATTAGAGTGTATCTAGGAATAATGGCAATGAAGGAGTGAGTTTCCACTCCAGGCTAGAGAGTATTTAGGAGTAATGGTAATGTAGGAGTGAGTTTCCACTCTAGGCTAGAGAGTATCTAAGAGTAGTGGCAATGAAGGAGTGCATTTCTACTCCAGGCTAGAGAGTATCTAGAAGTAATGGTAATGAAGGAGTGAATTTCAACCCCAGGCTACAGATTATTTAGGAGTAATGGCAATGAAGGAGTGAGTTTCCCCTCCTGGCTAGAGTGTATCTAGGAGTAATGGCAATAAAGGAGTGAGTTTCCATTCCAGGCTAGAAAGTATCTAGGAGTAATGGTAATGAAGGAGTGAATTTCCACTCCAGGCTAGAAAGTATATAGGAGTAATGGTAACTAAGGAGTGAATTTCCATTCATTGGCCAGAGCTCAAGAACTAGAGTATCTAGGAGTAATGGAAATTAAGGAGTGAATTTCAACTCCTGACTAGAGAGTAACTAGGAGTAATGGTAATGAAAGAGTGAGTTTTCACTCCAGGCTAGAGAGTATCTAGGAGTAATGGTAATGTAGGAGTGAGTTTCCATTCCAGGCTAGAGTATCTAGGAGTAATGGAAATTAAGGAGTGAATTTCAACTCCTGACTAGAGAGTAACTAGGAGTAATGATAATGAAAGAGAGAGTTTCCACTCCAGGCTAGAGAGTATCTAGGAGTAATGGTAATGTAGGAGTGAGTTTCCACTCCAGGCTAGAGTATCTAGGAGTAATGGAAATTAAGGAGTGAATTTCAACTCCTGACTAGAGAGTAACTGGGAGTAATGGTAATGAAAGAGAGAGTTTCCACTCCAGGCTAGAAAGTATATAGGAGTAATGGTAACTAAGGAGTGAATTTCCATTCATTGGCCAGAGCTCAAGAACTGGACTCTCACCATCAAATATAGTTCACTGAATTAAATGAATATTTTTTTATTAATTATCTAGTTAAATACTGATGTCATCAAAGATAAGAAAATGTTTCTGTTATATTTTATCCAGGGAAAAATCTTATTCTCTAATAGTTGTTTATTTACTCTCTCTGTCTCTGTCCTCATCTGTCTGTCAGTCTATCTGTCTGTCTCTTTCTCTCTCTGCATTTGTCAGTTTTATATTTAGTTGTTATAATATCACAGAAGCAAACAGTTATTTTTTGAATCAGATGCAGGACATAGTTCTTCTTTTACTGATAGTAAAATTGAAGTTATGATGTGATGGAAGTGGCTTTTTATTTGCTTCTAGCTGACTGATACAAAGTTGTATTCATATATTTAATGCTTGGTCACATATAGGATAGCATTTTAGCTTGACCATCTTTTTATAAGTCTTTCGTTGGAAACTTTCAACTGCATCTAGCTGGTTTGGTTTGGTTTCTTTGTTTAATGGCATATCAACTTTTTTATATTATTTAATGCCAAAGCCATCCTTCTAGAAGAACAGTGATGGTACTATTTAAGCCATAGCTGGAAGGATAAGGGGGTTCATACCTTTCCTAAGGGTATTTACCTGAAAGTGAAAGTACAAACTCGCTTACTATGATTCTGCAGTCCATCGCTTTAACCATTACAACATGAGGACACCCACCTGCATCTAGCTGGTTCCTCTGTCAGGTCAACATACTGAACTATGTTATCAGTGTCTGAAAGTTTGATAACAAGCTTACAAATTGCCTCCAGTATTTACAAAGTTAAACTTCAGAGCTTTCTTTCAGAAGGCTAAAATTTTATTTTCAACCTTAGGCAAAAATCAGTTAGATGCTTTGACCATTTTTTTTTCACCTTATCTCCCAGCAGGTTCAATAAGGACTATTTTTAAAGCAGAAAACATCCTGGATAAATTTGGACAGTCCCAAAATAGTTTAGCTCTGTCAGCATTCCCCTTTTAGAAGTATCTCAGTGGTTTTCTGATTTATAGACAATGAACCAAAGAATATTTCTTGTAGTCTATATAGGTAGTGAAATGTTACACATAAAGCAGTGTGAATGAAAAAAAATTATATTAATATGCATCCAATATTATTTTAAGTCTATTCATTAATATCCAAACATTTTTTAAACTGTCATTGCAGAATATAAAACCACTGACAATGCAGTTTTATAATAAAATCATTTGTAGTAGATTGTTATTGTAAAAATCATTGAAAATGCATTTTTGTAATAAATATCATTTGTTCTGCAGTTTTGTCGTAAAAATCATTTGCAATGCATTTTATAATAAAAATCATTTGTAGTAGATTTTTATAGTAAAAATCATTGAAAATGCATTTTTTAATAAAAATCATTTGCTAGGTGGTTTTATCATAAAAATCATTTGTAATGCATTTCTATAGTTAAAATCATTTGTAGTAGATTTTTATAGTAAAAATCAATGAAAATGCATTTTTTTTTGCAAGGTAGTTTTATCGTAAAAATCATTTGTAATGCATTTTTATAGTTAAAACCATTTGCAATGCATTTTATAGTAAAAAATCATTCGTAGTGGATTTTTATAGTAAAAATATTTGATAATGTATTTTTGTGATAAAAATCATTGGCAATGAAGTTTTATAATAAAAAATCATTTTCAATGCATTTTTTATTTGAAAGCATTTGCTGTGCAATGTTTATAAATTTGATATAAAAGCAATAGAAGTAAGATGAAAAAAATATTATCAAAATATTAATCACATTGAAAATGATTTATTCTGGAAATTTGAAAAATTTTAGAAATATTAATATTAAATTGTTCAAAACTGTTCGCTACGACTTGAGAAATAAAATTGCATTAATATATGTCAGGGATGTACCTTTTTTTTTTGGACTGCTCTATATCTATGTTTTTACTTACAGAATTTCACTGGTGAAGAATGATAGCTTATAATACCAGATTTGATTATATAATGTTCTACTAGGAATAATAAAATCCTGGCAACATTGAATTAGAAGAAAATTAGTTTTTTATGAGAAAATGTTAGTGGTGATCTTATTTATGGGATAATGTATATTTCATATGACATTTAGTATCTGACTAATTTCATATCTATTCTCCTATTTATGTGTGTATATATATATATATATATATATATATAGATAGATAGATAGATACTGATATAGATATGTTTGTTTTTTGGGGGCGCGTGTGTTATGTGTACTTTCATCTTAACATATGATTTTGCACCCCTATGTATGTAAGTAAAGTTGGTGCCCATAGTCGAGGGTGACCCGAAGGCTCCCTTTTCGATAGCTACTACACCAAGGTTTAGGGGAGGGCGCTACTTCTTTCCCTTTTCACTTTTCTCCACTTTACCCTTGATCCGTACCTTATAATACTGAGTATTAAGCAAGGAGGCATCAAGTACCATTTTTAAAGTCTTTGGTATGACTCGACCTGAGATTGAACCCAAGTCTCCCGGGCCATTGGCGAACACTCTAACCATTATGCCAATGTCCGAATTGGCCACATCTCTGTCTGATGATTGTGCACACCATAGGAAAATTAAAGTAATGGGCTTCTGGTGTTCATAATTTGGTATTATTCTGCCATAGTAGCGTCAAGCAATTTTTTCGAAAATTCTTCTCATTTATATTTACGTATAAATACATGTCCGTGTGTGTCTGAGTGTATTTGATTGATTTTAATGGCATGTCAACCTGTCCAAGTTTATTTTATGCCTTGAGTTTTGGGAATTACATTTATTGTACATTTATATTTACATTTTGTGTGCAGTTGTTTTGCGAGATTTTTTATTTGCTCATGGTCCAATTAAATACAAATCATTTTTAAGCAGATCTATTTGACCCATTGATAGGACCCTAATGGACACTACTATTTTGTGTCAGAGTGAACCAGGAATAGCTATGAAGGGGTACTCCACACCCCCCAGAACTAGCATCTCAGTATCTGAGGCAATTTAGTGTTATACTCGGGACATTATATATATATATATATATACACATGTATACATGTATGTTTGTGTGTGTGTGTAGTTGGGCAGCAGTTTTTAATTTATGCATGTTTGATTAAATAATAAAGACACATTTTGTCTATATAATTTTATTAAGTTCCTTTCAGTTTTCCTGATAAGTGTCTTCATTTCAGGTTGGAATTGGTGCATGAATTTACCAAAATTGTCCTGAGCACTTTCAAACCATCATCAGGGGTTGCTTGCATGTATAAAGAGTGTTTTTTAAAGAGTTTTTGAAAGTGCTTTTTTTTTTTAATATTCCATATTTCTTGATAATATTCTATTTCTGTTGATAGCATTCAGTTTTTTAAATTCATCAGCATCTCAGTTTTATCTAACTCTGCATTTATGTAATTTTGTTATGCCATAAAAAACTTAAAAAACACTTTCAAAAAATTTTTAAAAATACACGTCATTCATTCAAGCAACTCCTGATGATGACCTATGAAAGGTTCAAAAGCACTCGGGACAATTTTGGTAAATTCATCCATCAATTCCAACCTGAAACCCAAGACACTTATCTGGAAACTTGAAAGGATCTTAATGAAATTATATAGACAAAATGTGTCTTTATTAGTTTATCAAACATGCTTATATATATATATATCTATATATATATATATATGTAGAAAAACTAATAACAACGATCCAAGTGGAAGGAATGATTTATTAACAGGTCGACACTATAGCGTTTCAGTTCTACTGAACCATCATCAGGACCATGAGGGGTGATATTAATAATTTTAAGTTAACGACGGATGATTAGAAATGTGAAATATAAAAACCTACGGGAAAATATGTATAGTACGAAAAAGTTAGCCGTTTAACTATATATATATATATTTTCATGTATAAGGTAATTTTTTAGCCATCCAATTGAACTGAGAAATAACCAGGTGTTTGAATATGCTATTAAATTCTCATCAAACATATTTTGCTTCTTATCTTAAATGTCATTTATATTTTGATTTATTCGTGATCTTTTTATTAAAAAAGAAATGGTAATACAAAACATGTTAAGACTTAATTAAACTTGGAAATGAAAAAGCACTTTCTATTTTCTAATTCACTAATTATTTAGTTAAATTCTAATGTCATCAATAATAACAAAATGTTTCTGTTAATTATATTTTATCCAGTGAAAGATTTTACTCTCAAATAATTGTTTATTCACTCTCTCTCTCTCTCTCTCTCTCTCTCTCTCTCTCTCTCTCTCTCTCTCTCTCTCTCCGTTTGTCAGTTTTATATTTAGTTGTAATAATATCACAGAAGCAATTTAGTGTTTTTCTGATAGTTCGTCTTAACAATATTATGTAGCAAGTATATATATATATATAAGTGAATAAATATGCAATTAAAAATTTTATGCTGCAGAGCAGTCATCATACTTGATGATTGATATTCAGTGAAGGTTTTAGTCACAATTATATTTCTGTTTTAATAGAATTTTATTTTGCATGTAGCTCTATCAACAGATTTTGAACACTGTTGGTGTTAATGCAGTTGATCTATAGTATTACTCAAAATCATTATTGGCTAAGTGAGTAGAGTGTTTGCCAACAGCCCTGGAAACCAGGGTTAAATCCCAGGTCAAGTCATACCAAAGACTCAAAAAATGATACTTGATACCACCTTGCTTGACACTCAGCATTATAAGGTACATATCAAGGGTAAAGTGGAGCAATCCAGGGAAAGGAGTAGTACCCTTCTCTACACCTTGGTGTGGTAGCTATTCAAAAGGGAGCCTTTGGGTTGCTCTTGACTATAGTCATAAACTTCACTTTATATATATATATATATATATATATATATATATATACTTTAAAATATATAGATCCACAAGGGGATTTGTTTTAAAGTTATCTATTTATAAAAAAAAATAAATAACTTAAAAACAAATCACCGAGTGAATCTATTTATTTTGAAGTATCTACTTTTTTCTCTTATTAGACCAATAGGAAAATTTTCTATGAGACTGGTGATATCTCAGGGGTAAGATATCTGACTTATGTAAAGTCAGCCAGGTTTCAACCCCAGCTTGAGGCATCTCACATGTCTAGCCACACTGAAAAGTTGTGATACAATGAAACAGTCTCTCTGTGAATGACTATATATATATATATATATATATATATATAGAGAGAGAGAGAGAGAGAGAGAGAGAGAGAGGGTCATCATAGACTTGAAATAAATTTATAATGACACCAAAGAATTGAGTTTTTTATCTTTATTTTTATAAAAAAAGTTTTGGCTCTGCACATTGAGTTTTGATGTATTCTTAATCCTAAATTAATTATACGCTGATAGCCATTGGCATTGAGCACTCAAATTTTATGTTTGGATTATATATATATATATATATATATATATATATATATATATATTGCAAAACAATAATCATCAGGGGTCGTAGTCTAAATTCTATGAATTAAATATATATATCTAATACATATTTATTTTTTATTATCATATAATAGCTCTATCCTAGATATTGAGCACTCTCCATATTATATTGCACTTGGTTCTCCACAAACCCACAAAGTGATTTAGTGACAACCAACCCTATTATAATATATATATATATATATATATATATATATATATATATATATATATATAATTCAAAGAAAAAATTTAAGTGCTCAATGCCAATGGCTATCGATGTATAATTAATTTATATATATATATATATATATATATATATATATAGACATACACACACACACACACAAACACACACACACAATAACCATGTTTTTTGGATGAAGAATTGTCCAACATTTATTGTTATTAACCTTGACAAGCATTTTTTTTCATCTGTGACAAAAAAAAGCAACTATCTATTTTTGTATGAAAAATTTCTTTTCAACTTATTTATATCTTTTCTGTACGGAAATGAAGATTTTTTCTTTGATAAATTCTCTAAAGTTGGGAACTCGATTCACAATATATAAAAATAAAATCATAAAGTGGATCCTGACTTTGTGTCCATCCTTATGATAGGGAATTTAATAAAATATATAGATAAATTGCCTCTCTTCCATAAAAATCTGTAGAAGAAATCATTGTTTGTTTGGGGTTTTTTTTGTTGCTTAATGGCATATCAACCTTCTTGGGTAATATAATGCCAAGTCCATCCTAGAAAACAGTAGTGGTACTATTTAACCCATAGCTGGGAGGAGAAGGGAGTTCATACCTTTGCCAAAGGTATTTGTCCAATAGTGAATGTAATAGTGTGACTGGAGTTCAAACTCACTTACAACAGTTCCATAGTCCATTGCTTTAACCATTACACCACAAGGACACACCTAAGAAATCATTGTTTGTTTGGGGTTTTTTTTTTGTTGCTTAATGGCATATCAACCTTCTTGGGTAATATAATGCCAAGTCCATCCTAGAAAACAGTAGTGGTACTTAGGACACAACTAAGAAATCATTGTTTAGAGCTTTGAAAATGATGTCCGTTACCTGAATATTAAGTTTCTAATCACAAATCATAATGTTAACTTTTGAGATTATTTAACATTTTTTTGGAATAAACTGCAGGTTTGGGGTGGTGAGGAAAAAAAATCAAATAACCTTGACCAAATAGAGTTTTAAAGGATTTCAAGGCATGAACCTAACAATTCCTGAAAGTTTGATTGAAATCTGTTGAAAAATGGCAGAGTTTTAGTGGTACAGATGGACAGACAGTGAATTATCATAAGATTTCCTAATCTAAGAAATTTGTGGACAAAAATGATATTTTTCTAAATTTCTATTTTTTGATTAAGCATCGTCAACCATGACTTTTATTAATTTAGAAAATAATTGCCAATCTTACCCAGCAGATTCTCCTTGTGTGTGTGTGTGTGCGTGTATATATATATATATATATATATATATATATATATATATATATGTATTACATGGCAAAGGCTGTGACCCAGGGTTTCATGCTATCCATATTCATCAGACAGAGTGAAGGTTTTCAAAAAAAGATCAATTAATATGACTAATTTTTTGTTCGTAAATAGGGGGGGGTATTTGTGTGTATGTATGCCTAAGTTCATGAGCTTTTGAATGTTAGTATGTCTGTGTATGTGCAATTGTTCGTATGTACATATATACATACTTCACTCTGAATTCAAATCTGTTAAACTTCGCTTAAAAAATTGACCTTGTGTAATATCCTGACCAAGCGGAGGGGTCGGTAAATATGTATGTATATACATACTTCACTCTATCTGACGAATGCGGATAGCATGAAACCCAGGGTTACAGACTCTGCCATATAATATATATATATATATATATATATATATATAATATATATATATTTCTAAATGTAAAAGCTCTATCATTAATATTGAGCAATATTTAACAATACTACAACATTCAATCCTCCATTAACTCACCAAGGGAACTAGTAAAAACCATAAACTTCTTTAATATAGATATATATATATATATATGTATATATATATAATTGCTGTTTCTTGATTCTCATAAAGGAAAAAGAGATATCTGTACATCAGGGTTTGGGTTCTTTGTTTAATGGCATATCAACCTTTGCTGGTTATTTAAAGCCAGAGCCATTCTTCTAGAAGAACAGTAGTGGTACTATTTAACGCATGCATAGCTGGGAGAATAAGGGGGTTCATACATTTTCCAAGGTTATTTGTCCAAAAGTGAAAGTAATAGCTCAACTGAAGTTTGAACTAACTCACTATAATTTTGCAGTCCATCACTTTAACCATTACACCATGAGCACACCCCGCTGTACCTCATGATATTAAAGTGGCAAATACTTGAGTAACACAAATATCACTCACTTAGTGATTGTGCTAACACTCCAGAAACAAGCTGAGGCAAAATAACCAGTAATACTGCTGGATATAATGTTTTCTTTCTCACAAAGATACTCTACAAACTTGTGCAACTGTGATCTCCAATTGAGATTTTCATGTTCTTCCATGAGACCACAATACTCTTTTGACATTCTGTCATTTTGCTGACATATCCTTCAGAGTTATTGCTACCCATAGAAAAAAAAAGGATTTGTTATCAGGTTTCATTTCACTAGATCTATTGTGTCTTGAATTCAGTTTTTCCTTCTCGTAGACTGGTCATACTACCAAGGTTAGAAAACCCAGTCTACCCAATATATTCATATTTATATTCATATATGTATATATATATATATAAATTAAAGTAAATTTGGCAACCTTAGTCGAGGGTGACACAAAGGCTCCCTTTTCAATAGCTACAACACTGAGTTATAGGGTAGGGCACTACTCCATTCCCTGGATTGCTCCACTTTACCCTTGATCCTTACCTGATAATGCTGAGTGTTTACCCTTAATATATATATATAATCTTTTTTAATAAGTTATATTTCTAATCTTTTTTTAATAAGTTATATCTGTAAACTTCACCAATGCAGCATTTATTGTTTTATTGTCAGTTTGTTCACCAAATTTCTTTCCCTTTTTTATCATAATCGGGACCCAGAAAAAATTAATGAACTGACTTCTAATCAAGTTGTTTTTGTTTTCTTCTTTTTTTTTCAATCCTTAAAAGATGAACTGATATCAAATTAATTTTTTTTCCTATATCCTTATTCTTAAAAAAAAATTGAAGGTTAAATGAAAAAAAAAAGTGACTTCACAGAATTTTTTAATTCATTATGAAAATGGAATCTCTGATGAAACACACTCCAATAAAGAATGTAATTAAGAAAGAATTAAAATCCAAAGCAACAAGTCATATTTGTACAGATTTTATATTTTCATTTCTGTTGAAAATCCTCTTAGGTTGTTAAATGCCTTAAGAACATGTACTTCAGTTATTAGGAATTTAACCCTTAGAATCTTGAGCACAACTCGACACCTGAACTCCTGGCTTGAAAATACCAAAAATTAAAAATACTGCAATCTGTTATGTAATAGCCTTATTAGCTATATTGTTACTAGGTAACAGTGTTGTAGAAATGGAAATTCCCTTTCAAGAATTCAGACAGAATTGACTCTTAGAATCTTGAGTGCACCCCATGTCTGTTGAACCCCTACCCTGGGTTCCTGGCTGAAAAATAGCTAAAGTACTTTGTAAGTGTTGCAACCTATTATTTAAAAGTTTTATGGACTGTATTGTTCTTAGGCAATAGTGATGTAGAAATGGGTATTCCCCATTCAGAATTCAGGCTGTTTGGGTTGCCCTGTACATATGATGAATAATAAATTAGCTGTTTAACTTCTGTAAGATAAAATGATAGCAAACTCATATCATGGAGTGATGAGAGATATGGAATGAAATATGTGAAGAAGTCATAAAATGACATTTCCTTCAATTTTTTATGTAATGCAGCTTGCGATTATCATACTTAAAAAAATCTACCAATCATTATCACTCACTGTAGATCATATTATGCTTCCCAAAATCTTAGTGGCAACTATTTTCCTTTTAAAACTGAAATAAAATGTAATGCAAAAGTTTTTGTGAAATTTTAACTACAACGCTTTTTAATGTAAATTGTTCAGATAGGTTTGGTTTCTTTGTTCAATGGCATATCAACCTTCATGCATTATTTAATACCAAAGCCATTTTTGAAGAAGAATGGCAGTGATACTATTTAACCAATTGCTGGGGGGGGGTTAAGGGGTACTTAATATGTTTACTTTTGGACTAATACCCTTTGGTTTCCAAAGGGTATTAGTCCAAAAGTGAACATAATAGTTTGATTGGAGTTTGAACTCACTATGGTATTGCTGTCCAGCCCTTTTGGCATTATGCTATGAGGACTCTCCCCTCCAAAAAAAAATATTCAGAGGCATTGCTATAACAATGAAGTTTTAACACAATATTAAGTTTCAAAATTAAAAAAAAAATAAAGATTATCTTTCTTTTTTGTTAAAAAATGTTTATATTATTCATATTATCCAGTATAGATTTACTGAAAAATTTCTTGAGGATTGTTATTCATCCACTTGATATATAGGGATATGTTGAATAATAAAAATGTATTCAGAAATTTATTAGAAATTATTTGTCTTTACGAAATTTAAATGTAAATTATTATAATACTATCTCTTGATGCATTGCAAGTGATTTTTGCTATTCAAATGTATTGTAAAAGATTTTTACCATGATGAAAAAGCATTGCAAATGATTTTTACTTTAAAATTTGTTGCAAATTGTTTTCACTAGAGAAATGCATTGCCAATGAGTTTTGATATAAAAATCAGAGGAGTATGGAATGCCCTGTTTTCATTGGCTGTTTACTAAAAGACAGATGTCTATAAGAACGGCCGAAGTCCGGCCTTTTTATTTATTTTTTTCTTTGCTTTGGTAGAGGCACAAGCGTAGCATGTCGCGATCACGGAGGCGGCTTGGCTCTTTCAGAATCAAGCCGGGGCTACTGTCAGAGCTGATATGATGCAGAAATAACCCGAAATCGGCAATGAAGGCAGCGCATCACTGAAGACCTCCCTGATGCATCTAAGATGTATGATTGAAATGGAAAATAATTTTCCAATAAAAATCCATTGGAAATGAATTGCCATTGCAAATGATTTGTTACTATAAAAATTTAATGCAAATTATATAATAATAACTAGAGTTTGATTCTCACTGGATATCCTAAACTTTTTTGCCTTATGCAAACCAAAGCTAAATGTTAACTTTTTGTGTGAAGCAAATTACTGATTTCACTAAAATAACAAAAATCTGTATAATTTTATATATAAAAGAAAAAAGTATTAGAATATGAATTTTAAAGGATTTTCTAAGAAAGTTTTTCTTTTAAAAAAGTTTTAGTTTTGCTTTTAACTTTATGAATTGAATAGCTTTCATTTGACACACATTTTTACCTTTTATTGGATAAGAACTTTATTAATTTTCTGTGTAGGGTCAATATTTATTTAAGGAAAAAGAACAGATAGTTGTTTATTATGTATAGTAGACCAAAGGAACCTTATTTGAAATTTTACAGAATATTGAAAAAAAGATTCAAAAAAACTTTTATGTTAAAGAAACATCTCAAAGCAAACAAGTCTTAATATTAAAAAAAGAAATATCATGTGTATGTAAAAGTTTACAGAATTTTCAATTTTAAAAAAGTGCTGGGAACGTTTGCCATCAATTAATGTTAGATTTTCCTTGAAGTTAGCTTGTTTTGATTTTTTTTTTTGCAGGGGGTCTTGTATTATCACAGAAAATTTAAGACTTTAGAAACTTTTCCAGTTAAATCTTCTAATCCAATCATTTCAGTAACCAGGTACCATACTAAATAGAGGGAAGTTCTTGTGGTGTATTGGCTAACATGCTGGATTGTAACACATAGTAAGCAAGTTCAAACTTGCTTGGGAAAGGCATGAACTCCCTAATCCTCCCAATTAAGGACTAAATAGTACCCCTACTGTCTATCTACAAGGATGGCTTTGGTATTAAATAACACACAAAGACTGATGCCATTAAACAAAAACCAAAACAAACCATACTGTAGAATACACCGACTGCACCTCTGCATGATTGTCCTGGTATGATACTAAACAATCTGATAGTGAGGTTCTAGTGATGCTGGAGCTTTGGGGAATGCAGAGCACCCCTTCATTGCCATTGCTCCCAGGTCCACTCTGGCCTGGAATGGTAGCACCTGATAGGGCCCTATCTATGGGTTAAATAGAAACTAACAGCATACTTATGCTAAACTGAATTGTTTGAATTAGAACTGTTTGACTAAACTGAATAGCTTGAAATAAAAATGTTTTTGACAAATAAACAGTGTACTTAAATTTAAACTACGTGCTTAAGCTAAACTGAATTGTTTGAAATGGAACTGTTTTTGACATTAAAACTCTACTTATTCTAAACTGAATTGTTTAATATAGAACTGTTTTGACATTTAACTGTGTGTAAACAAAATCTGTACGTATACTTAGCTAAATTAGAACTGTTTGACTAAACTGAATTGCTTGAAATAGGAACGTTTTTGACAAACTGCGTACTCATGCTAAACTGAATTGTTTGAACTAGAACTATTTTCATAAAAATGGATTTGGCATTAAATAACCTACAATGGTTGATATGCCATAAACCCAAACAACCAACCAACCATCTGCAGAACGGTAAAATCCCATCTCCAACAAGTGTCCTGAATATGAAGTTGTACAATCTGATAGTGAGGCTTCTGTAATGCTAGAGCTTTGAGAAGTGTGTTGTATGCATTTAAAGCCATTGCTCTCAGGTCCACTCTGACCCAGAGTGGTAGCATCTGATAGGGTCCTATCTATGAGCCAAATAAAACTGTTTGACATATAAACGGAGGGCAAACAAATGACTAATGCTAAACTGAATTGTTTGAAATAGAACTGCTTGATCACCTATGTGTAAACAAATGACTGATATTTAATTGAATAGTAAGTGATACACAATAATATTTCGAACCATTTAGCTTTGTTCACTTATGTTTACAAATCATTTATATCTAGTATATATGTATAAAGTAAGCATGATGGTTAGAGTGTTCACCAATGGCCCGGGAGACCTTGTCGAGTCATACTAAAGAATGGCATTTGATGCCTCCTTGCTTAACACTCAGCATTATAAGGTACATATCAAGGATAAAGTGGAGCACTCTTGGGAAAGGAGTAGCGCCCTCCCCTCTACCTAGGTGTAGTAGCTATTGAAAAGGGAGCCTTTGGGTCATCCTCAACTGAGGTTGCTAACTTTACTTATATATGTATAAAGAGGATTTAGCATTAAATAACCTACAATGGTTGATATGCCATAAAACCATACTAAACCAAATCATATATATTCAATATATATGTATAAAGAGGATTTAGCATTAAATAACCTACAATGGTTGATATGCCATAAAACCATACTAAACCAAATCATATATATTCAATATATATGTATAAAGAGGATTTAGTATTAAATAACCAACAATGGTTGATATGCCATAAAACCATACTAAACCAAATCATATATATTCAATATATATGTATAAAGAGGATTTAGCATTAAATAACGTACAATGGTTGATATGCCATAAAACCATGCTAAACCAAACCAAAACAAATTATAGTGAATAGAATATAAGACCTGCACAAGGAAGCTTGCTATAGAACTATTGGCTCAATAGAAATACAAGGCAAATGTCAGTCAATGGCCATCTTTGTTATTAGTTAGATGAGACACAAGGCCATTTGAATAGGCCACCCAATGAGACTCAAACTCAAATGAAGGTTTGCTAGTCTAGCTTACTAACCATTATACCACCCAAGGTGCCCCTATCTTTGTTGTTCATATACAAATATGTTAATTTTTATAGAGGACAAGAGAGATAACTCCCTCACTTATGTGATGTAATAGTTATTGTTGTTGGAAATTAACCCAACACTGAGTTACAATCCAGTTCAAAGCTGTTTTCATTTTATAAGGTTATTTTTTGAGCAGCTAGTTTGAATTCAGAGTTTTTCTTCTCCTTGATAAGTTGTATCGATGCAAAAGAACCCAGTTAGCCCTACTATTTACTAACAAGTGGAGAAGACATGGTTTTTTTTGCAAAACAAGTCTCAAATTAAAATAATGAAATCATTATAAAAATTTGATTAATTTATTCAATTCAAAATTACAAGGGTTGATTGGTAAATAAAGTCTCCAATTTTATAAAAGAAAATTTGGACCAGATAGAATAATGAAAATATTCATAAAATAAAGTAAACTTATTTCTATTTTAGGTTTGGAGGATTGATAGATAAATAAAGTCTCCTAACTTATAAAACAAATTTTAGACATAATTAAAATTGGTATTGAAATGTAATAAGTTTATTTCAATTCAAAATGATAAGTTGATAGATAATCTTGTATTTACCCAACTCTTCTTCCATTGACAGGATGCAATGCAAGGTCAATTCTTTAGTGAAGTTTTCCTTCTCTTTTATTGGTTGCCATACCAAGGATAAAGAGTCCAGTCTACTATTTATTCATTGCCAGAGAGAGAACAGATTGATTAATACAAATTCCCATGAATATTAGTGCTGTGTAAAATACAAACAGCCTTGTACAGGATTTGAACTTGCTTTGTGGGGGTTTGTATGTTATTTTGGTTATTTCAGTAGATGTGCATTCATACTTTACGGGTATTGCTCTCTTAACTATTCCCACCACAAATACAACACAAAACTTTACAATTGCGTGAAAGAAATGGAATAGAACACAACGAACATTAAACAACAATCAATTTAATTTGCATTTAACAGAATATGAAAACAAATAAAGTACATAATGTGTAAATGGCCTTTTGGAAAATAAAGTTTGGCAAGAAGAAAATAAATTTGTTTAAAGATATGTGTATGTTCATGTTAACGGAGTCCGTAAATAAGTCGTTCTTACTTACATTAAGTTCATAGCGGGTTTTATGATTGTGGTGACAGTGTGTCACGTTGATGAAAGAAAGTTTGTTGGGTTTTTCTTTTGAATGTGATTTGCAGCCATCTGAAGTTAGGTCATGAACTTTAGTTGAGGAAGGAAAGGAATTTGCCGGACATAGTATTGGCTACTGCTTTACTGGATTAGTGGCTTGTCTTTGTCTGTGTCTTCGTGTAAGTTTTCGTCTTGGTTTGCGTGTAAGTCTGCGTGAATGGCTCCCTAACTCTGTGTTATTTATATCCTACAGGTGGATCAAAGAATCGTCCTAAAATTTTGGCACGTAGACATTTATTGACCAATCAGATTTGTATTTTACTATTTTATTTTCAAGCCTAAATATTTTCTGTTAGTTGACTTCCGATCCTATTTTTCTAGAATGTTCTATTCTATGTTTTTAGCTGATTGGTTGAAAAATATAAAAATGTAATTTAAATGCTAATACGGTTTTGATCCTTAATTTCTAGAATGTTCTTAAGTATGTTTTTATTGCTTATTTTAAGAGCAGAAAAAATGTGTATCCTATAGCTTCACTAGTTCTATTGCCAATAAATGTTAAATCACTACATCTATGCACATAGTAGTCTTCCAATTTTGTTGATATGTATTTACATAATCTCTCTACATGAACAAGATGCGATATAAGGTCTGTTTTTAAGCAGAGTTTAATAGGCTTGAATTCGGAGTTTTCTTTCTCCTAGACTGGTTGCCATACCAATGTTAAAGAGCCCAGTTTGTGCTACTAATAACCCATAGCTGGAAGGAGAATAGTTGGATTCATACCTTTCTTTATGTGAAATGCAAACAGCCTTGTCCAGGTTTTGAACTGCTGTATCAATTTCTTACAATGATAAATATCACATTACAAGCACCTCCTTATTTTTTTGTATATAAGACCTTCAAGGTATTTTCAGGGCCACTTTGTGTGCGTGTTGGTGGTTATCTACTTTGTCATATAGTCAGTGTTTTGAGGCAATATTGAAGTATTAAATTGACACATGGCTGTTTAAATATTTGATTTTTCATTTATTTCCCAGTCTTGAAAATAGAAAATTCAATCTATTTAGAATGTTCTTCATTAAATGGATATCTTATTTACGTTCTTGTTAGGAGTAAACATTTGAAATCAAATCTATTTAATGCATAAAACATGCCTTTTGACAGGGTTTAGAATATGCTGACAACATTCTCTGCAGAGGAGTAAGACTTGCGTCCCCCCTAAAAAAGGAGTGTACTGCATATAACACTTATATACCCCTAGTGGTAAAACACCAGTTCTGAAGATTCAGGGAATGAGCCTTTCGATGTTATTACTCCCAAGTCCACAAATGGGTTTTGAGGTGTTCAGAGATAGAACTAGTGTTGAATAGGTGAAATGTTAATTTGAAGTTCTATACATAAAGATTAACAAGCCCTCCTTAAACAAGATCAACTTCAAATATAATTGCTACATTCTAGAATGTCTTTAATATAATTCTCACCAGTTCTCCCTCTTACCTCTTTTATATAATTATTTTCTTCCATAAATTCCCCTCTCACTTGTTCTTTTTCCTACTCTATATAAATGTATATTACTTGTCATTGTGTTAGTCATATTTGTTCACCCCAAGATGGCTCCAGTTGGGGCCAAAAGTACTTGGGAAAAATATGGCACCTTCTTGAATTCACTCCATCCAGGAGTCAAATGAGTCATACAAAGACTTGAATGGATCAACGATAAAATAGATAGAAATGAAATTTTGGTCTTATTTAATCAAATATGTTTAAAAGAAAACATGCTGCTTATATATAGGGTGTCTCAATATACATGGCATCAATGTGACTGCTAATAACTCTACTAATAATTATGACGTGTCCATTTTTGTTTCAGATTTTAAAATTGTATACTATATAACAGCTATTAATCCATGACTACAATGCCTTGGACAAGAGAGAAAAAAAATTTTGTTAAACTACCTATTTGGAGGCAAAATCATTCAGAACTGTCCCAAAATCGATGCAACCCATAATATGATAACGATTTATTACTGAGACAAGAAACTTAAAAAAGATTCCATGTCCTGGAAGCTGATATAATAACAATGAAATACATTGATTTAATGTCTCTAACCCAAAGGATTCATTTTTTCAGGATGTGTTCCAAATCAGTAATAAATCATTATCATATTAATGAGTTGCATCTATTTTTTAGATACCCAGTACATTTACCATCATGATCATGTCGTGCCACTAGCGTGGATATCCCTGCCCCTCTCTTGCCACTTTTCCCTATTGTTCATCGCCTCTGGCAGGTCTTCAGGGCTACATCCCATATCCTCACATAACTGCTGAATGTATGTTCATGCTGGTCATCCTGCTTTAGCTCGTCCATATATGGAAGTCCATAGGAATACATCACTTATAAGCTCGTCCCTGCTCCTCCAGCAGTGTCCTGCATGCCTGGTTTGTCTAACTTGGATAGTTTTCGTGATGGGAGGCAGGTGGCCGTATAGTTGGTGCCTTGTGGGGTGTTGCCGCCAGGACTTGTTTAATATTGCTAGCAACATTCTTGTGTAGTTGCCGTCTAGCTTCTTCTCCAGCCGTTTTGTTAGTGTCCAAGTGGTGCATCCATACAGCAGTATCGACATGACCGCTGCTTGGAAGAAACTGCGTTTCATTTTATCGGTCAGGTCTGATTTCCATATGACCGATAGCTTATCGATAGCTGTCCATGTCTTCATTAGCCGCGTGTCAATGTCTTTTTCGGTTGATGAGACACTGCTTCCTAGGTAGGTGAATTCGTCAACCAGTTTCAGAGAGGTTCCATCGAGTGTGGAAATGTCGCCTGCTTGATTAAAGCACATTTATTCAAATTAAACATATTTAAAAGAAAAAATGTTACCTATATGTATACATAAGTGTGTGTATGTGTGTGTATCACTGATCTGATCGATGTGATTTCCTAAATTTGTACTTGTGTCTTGGGTAAAACACTAAACTCGGTATAATATTGAAGCTCCAGTTCTTATCAGCTTATGAATTTTTCAGGATGTTTGATTGATAAATGTGATTTCCTCAACTTATACTTGTCCTGGATGTGACATAAAAAAATTATAACGCGTATACTTATTTATGGACGATACCATGATATCTCTGATAAAATCAAATGAGAATTCATCAGAGCTGTAACAACCATGTCAATAATACTGTATAGCTGCACCACCTGGAATAATGAAATGCTTGAAGAAAAAGTTAGATGGAACTAGATAAGAATACCATGAGCTATGTTGAACAAATCCTGAAAGCAGCACCAAACAAAACAGCTGCTGTACAGCCACTGACCTCCCATCTCACAAAAGATTTACGTAAGACAAAAAAGATATGTGTCACACTAATAGAGAAGTAAGGACAAACTCATAAGCAACGTTCAACTGTGGACTACTACACATGAACACACCAGTGTTTGGCGACTAGCAAAGACTTAAATATATCAACTCTGTGTGGACACTTATGAATATAATAGCGAGTCCTGGGTATGACACTAAGTTGCATCGAACGGTAAGGCTCCATTTCTGGAGATCTGCAGAGAATAGGGAATGTTTTTATTACCATTACTCCCTAGACCAATAAATGAATCAACAAACAGATTTTGAGAAAGATGATGCTAACACCATAGTTCTATTTATCAGCTTTTCAAAACTTGTGTCTTGGGTAAAGCACTAAACTCTGTCTAATATTGAAGCTCCAGTTCTAATCAGCTTATGAACTTTTCAATGTGTGTGATTGATAAATGTGATTTCCTCAACTTATACTTGTCCTGGATATGACATAAAACTGGATCTAGTGGTGAGGCTTCAGTTCTAGAGCTCTAGGGAATGTGGAGTACCCCATTTATTGCAATTACTCTCTAGTCCACTTTGACCCAGAGTGGTAGTACCTTTTAGTGTCCCATCTATGGGTCAAATAGATCTCTTAGCAAATTATTTGTATTGGACTGGAATACTTGATATCATATACCCATGTACAAAAGACACTTAAACTACACAAAAAATGTAAATATAAACTTATGAATTTCTCTAACCCCTCAGCATATAAAAACCCCAGATTGATTGACCTATTCATAAAATCAATCAATAGACATAATATTTGTTTCTTTAAACCAGTGTCTACAAAAAAGTCGGGTATGGCGGACCATATATGGAAGGAAAAGGGAAACCATCTGCTCTTATGGGATGAAGTTGAAATAATTGATAGAGCTGAACATTGAAGGATTAGACGCCTTAAGGAATCAGCACATATGTTAGGCTACAATGACCTGCTGAGTAAACCAAGTATAGAGATGAATACAATATGGGAACCGATAATTAAAAAGGCTAGATTTTGTTTTTAAAATCTGAATATGAGCACAAGTAAAAAATCATACATGATAGTAGTAATCCTAGTCGAGTAAGAACATTATAGCGTAACAGTTATAGGTGTTGTTTCCCTAAGCTTCTAAGGAGACAATCATCTGGAGGTTGCAAGTTCAATCCTGACTGCAGGCGAGTAAAAATACAGGAATACTTTACACTTGTACCTGGTTATGGCTAATGGGATCAGAATAGGCGACCCCCGTGGTTTCAATAAAGGACGTAGTTCAAAGTTCCGTGTAGGTTCCTTAGTTTGACAAACACCTGAAGAAGGCTGGAGAACATATCAGCCGAAACATTGTGAAAATAACAATAAAGATGAAGACAATAGTTTGAAAACCCTTTATGATAAAAATCATCAAGCTTCATCTCAGACAACCAGTGTCTACAAAAGTGATTTTTGTTTGTTTAGCAATTGGTAATATTAAGAATTTAAAAAAAATTCATCTCAAAATCCAATATTTTTTATGACTTTATGAACACTCTGGTTACCGTGAATTTCAAGATTTCTCATTCTTAAACAATTTAGAAAAATTAGTCCTATTTTATCTGAAGGCATAAAGCAGACACCTTATTTAAGAAGATATCAGCAATTTTTTTTTTCTTTTAATATTTACAAAGGGACTTAAATTTCAACCTCCTGTCTGTTGGTATTTAAAAGGTTTCCTAGCCATAATTCTTACATTCTCAATTTCAATTTTATATCTTCCATTCACCACCAGATCCTACCAATTTAATCATTCAAATTTATTATTCTTTTCCATTTTTTTTTTTAGATATTTTTTCAAAGAAATGAATTGGTAATTTTTCATAACACATGATCAGTAGAAAATTAAGTATGGAAGATTATATTTACCAAAATTTATGATATTTCAGAATTGATTTGTTTCATCTGAAAGTTTTCCCTTTCTGATAATTTTAATTTAAAATATTGGGCACACAACATAAGATACAGCATAAAATTGCATTATATATTTGAGTGAAAATATATCTTATGAAATGTAATGAATATTATTCTAAACTAGTTTTTTAAAACTCATTTTGGTAAGATTTGTTAAACAGAGAACTATTTTACTATATTAAAGCTTAGTAAATAAATTGGAAATACTTTTACAATAGAAATGCCTTGAAAATAAAATAACTGTACCTACATATTTATTGGTTGTAGAGGTGCATGATTAAATGGTTATCATGTTAGGAAACCCAACTATCGGTTAAATAATACCATTACTGTTCTTCTACAAGGATGGCTTTAATATGAGATTTGAAATTTTTCTAAAAAAGAAATCAAATTATTGGAGGTGTGCTTAGTATAATGGTTATCTTCATAGGAAATGGAATCAGCAATCCAAGTTCAAATCCATGGATGTGACTAGTTGTGTTTCCCTTTCTTTTCACATTAGCTATGGGTAAATAGTAGGGCAGATTAGGTTCTTTAGTCATGGGAAGGCAACCAGTCTGGAAAATAAGCTCTGAATTCAAACTAGCTCAATTCTAATTAAAAATGTAGCCCTAGTTTTGTTGAGATTTTTTCAGCCTTCAAAAATCAACTTGTATTTCACAATTTACAATATGTATATATATGTATATATATATATATATATATACATACATACACAGACAGACATAATGAAACTTTTAATAATATATAGATCCTCAATATTTTTTATATGCAGATTACAATATAGAAAAAAATGCAAAGAGGAAAATTGATTATGTCGTTATCAAAAAATTAAAATTATCTATTTTCTAGTATTTTTATGAAGTATAAAGTTAAAAAGAAATATTGACCTTTATTCTGAAGTATTTTTATGATAAACAGAATTAATAGACTCAAGCATTGTTGATTATTTGATATTTTAGCATTTTTAACAAAACCAAAATCATCTTGACTATAGATCATAACATTTGAATTTCAAATTCAAATGTCAAAATCCTGTTTACAAATTAAGTTTTGTGAAGTGTGTTTCATGAATTTAAAAGTATGTCCCTGACTTAATTCTTCTTCAAAGAGTTTTGCTGTCGACTCTTAAGTGTTAAGTTCATTTAAAATTTCTTGTATCTCTCTTAAATAATGTTAAGGAAATTAAGTTGAATATTGACCATTTTCTTGAGAAGATCTTCAACTTGAAATATTTGAGAAAGGAGTAAGTACTAAATTAATACTAAACTTACTACTTCATAAAAAACATGTCACTGGCATCTGAGAAGACAATAGACTGGCATCTGAATCTAGATTCAAGTTTGGGGAAGGTTTAATAGAAGACAAGCCATTGCCTATGCTGCAAGTCTTCCTATTTACCAATCCCTCTGCTCGGGCAGGATATGACACAAGGTCAATTTTTTAAGCGGAGTTTAACAGGTTTCAATTCAGAGTTTTCCTTCTCCTAGACTACTTGCCTCACCAACGCTGAAGAACCTAGTCTGCCCTACTATTTTCCCATAGCTGGAGGGAGAATAATTGGATTCATACCTTTCCCAAGGGTATTAGTGCTATGTGAAATGCAATCATTCTCGTCCAGGATTTGAACTTGTGTCGTCGTGTCCATTTCCAAAGACGATAACCATTACACCACGGGCACCTTAGAAATGCCACCAAAGTTGCCTAAAGGAGACAGATGAAACTTGGCACCATTATTGCCAGAAGTTGTCTGAAGACAAAATTGTCCTTCTTCTGTATAGAGAACATGAATCTGCTGTTTAATTTATTTTACTATATTGTCTCTTCTACTATTTTACTCATTGCTGAAGACTAAAAATCATATCTTTACTTTAAAAAAGACTAAAAATGAATTGTTTTATTAAATAAAACTGTATTATTGTCTCTCAAATATCATATAGAATGGTGTATTCAAGTCTGTGCTCTCGTGCCAAGACTTGGAAATTGAATTATATTATTGAGATTGGAGAACATACAAAGAAGAGTGACAAAAATAATTTAAAAAAAGTTGAAGATTACAGTTACTGGGAGAAATTAGAGAAATTAGGATTAACTACTTTACTAGAAAGAAAAATCAAAAGTGACCTAAAAGAAACATTCAAAATAATGGTATTTCTAATTATGGTTGACATTTTTCTATATTTTTCCTAGAACCGGAAATTTACTGTCAAGACAGATTTCAAAAACTAAGTCTACTGACCTATTGGATTTTTTTGATTTTAGAGTAATATATTTTTGGAACAAATTGTCTAATCAGATCATAAACAGTAGTAGTGTAAAAATTTCAAGATTAAATTGGACGGTTTTATAAAAAATTGTAAGAAAAAGCTTCTAAAAGAGCATTTTAGGGAACTATCAGATAAATTATTTAACAGAATCTGATCTGTATATAGATATTGTATTAATAGTATATATGCTCAGTGCAAAGATTTTTTTCTTTGGCTGATGTGAGAAGAGTAGTAAAAGCAGAGATAGCCGAGGAGACATAAATAAGAGACAAAATGATTTATTATAAATACATATGTGAGAGTGTGTGTTAGCATAGATATATGTATGTGTGTATATATATATATATAGACACAGAATTATATATATATGCATACACAGAATTACGTATATATATATATATATATATATATATATATATATATATATGCATACACAGAATTACATGTATATATATATATATACAGAATTATGTGTATATATATATATATATATATATATATATATATATATATATATATATATACACAGAATTATGTCTATATATATATATATATATATATATATATACACAGAATTATGTGTATATATATATATATATATATATAGTCATCCACAGACAGATCTGTTTCGTTCTATCAGAACTCATCAGTGTGGCTAGACAGTATCTCCCCATAGCTGGGATCGAAATATATATATATATATATATATATATACACAGAATTATGTGTGTGTATATATATATATATATATATATATATATATATATATATATATACACACACAGAATTATGTATATATATATATATATATATATATATACACACACAGAATTATGTATATATATATACACAGAATTATGTATATATATATATATATATATACACAGAATTATATATATATATATATATATATATATATATATATATATATATATATATATATATTATGTATGTGTCTCTATTCAGAATAATAACAGTGATGTTATTGTTTATGTATGTGTATATATAGCGAGAGAGTGAGAGGCACATGAAAATCAATAATATGCAGGTTTTAGAGATCAGAAGTAGTTGTAAGTTTATTACTAGCAGTTTTGACAGTATTTATATTGCTTTCCTGCAATGAAAATGGAAATATATGAATATGAGAGATATAATGATTACGATAAAATTCCTAATGAGTAATATTATTTAAAAATTAGATTATCATTATTACTAATGACAGATAATGAAAAACTAATAGTTAAAATTGATCCCTGAACTTCTATTTCTCAATTGAATGACTTTTTTAAAAATCCTCCCTCTCTTCCCACTTATTAAATTTTCTCTCTTTTTAGCCAAATCACAAGAGTGCAAAGGGACAAATGCATATAAGATTCCTTTTTAAAGATATTGGAATAATATTTAGACAAGTTTTATAACTTTAACATCATCTGAGAACAACTAAATTTGATTTCAGCCAATGAGTTCTTGTGTGTGAAAATTTTTCATACAAATTGTTTTGGCCACCCTCTAAAAATAACTTATCTTTGAAGTTAGAATGACAATCTATATACAAAACTGCTCATAATTATTTGAACAAAGTGATGTAGTACATCCCAGTATTGAGAGTTAAAAACAGGAACATTATTTAGAAGTAACTAATGTCCATTGCAATCAATATAACAAAATATACAGAGTACTTCTCATAAGTATTTGAACTGATAAGTTATATCTAATAGATTTATTTTCAGAATTAAAATTCTAAAAAATTATTTAAAAATAGCTAAAATTAATTGCATTCCATTGGCCTAGCTGTTAGAGTATTCACCAATGGCCCGGGAGACTGGGGTTCAATCCCAGGTCAAGTCATACCAAAGACTCAAAAAATGGTATTTGTTGCATCCTTGCTTAACACTCAGCACTATAAGGTATGGATCAAGGGTAAAATGGAGCAATCCAAGGAAAGGAGTAGTGCCCTTTCCTACACCTCGGTGTAGTAGCTATTGAAAAGGGAGCTTTTGGGTCACCTTCGACTATGGTCACCAACTTTACTATACAGTATTGATCAATTTAAACCAAGAGATAAGTTACATCTAATCTTGTTTTTGAGAATTAAAAACAGGAACATTATGTAACAGTAACTAAATTTCTTTCTAACAAATACATCACATCTTATGCAGAACTTCTCCTAAGTATTTGAACTAGCAAATAAGATACACTTAAATTTAGTTTTTGGTGTTAGAAAAAGGAATATATTTAGCAGAAATTGAAGTCCATTGCAATTATAACAAAACATTTATCATACTGCTTATAAATATTTGAACATTTGAGCAAACAGATAACTTGCATCTAATCCCTTGATGTTGAGAGTTAAAAACAGGGATCTTACTTATCAGTAACTAAAGCTCATTGCAATCAGTGTAACAGTAGATAAACAGTGCTGCTCATAAGTATTTGAACAAAGAAATAAGTTACATCTGAACTTGTTTTTGAGAGTTAAAAACAGGAACATTATGTAGCAGTAATTAAATTTCATTCTAATGGATATAAAAGATTACTGATATTGATATGCCATAAATCCATTTCTGTTCATAAGCATTTGAACAAACTAATAAGATACATCTAAACTTGGTTTTGAGATTTAACCTGTATAACAAAACATATAGACTACTCCTCATAAGTATTTAAACAAAGATATGAGTTAGATTTAATCACTTAATTTTGTTGTATAGCCATGACCATGACCAACTATACAAACACGTAATACATATACATCTGCATGCAGAATCATAACAGCAACACAATAAAGATGAGCGACACAGTTCTTAGAAAAATATACCTCTCACTTTATTGAAAGGGCTGTGTGTGAGAGGGAGTTGGAGACCGAACAGAACTGCAACATATTGACCCCCACTCTATTGGCCATAACTGTGTTTCTTTCCCGTTCTCCTGAGCTGCTCAACCGGGGGCCTAGGGGCCCAGCCTCTCTGGAACATGTTCCTCAGTCCAGCATCTTTTCCCTACTGGTCTGTTCTCCAACTCTCAATCGGGGGCCTGAGGGCTCCCTCTGCTGGGTTCTCTACCACATCTTGTCTCCAACTGATTGAATTTCCTATGCACTGAGTTATATAATTGTTCAACACCCACCTTCTTCTTGTGGGCATCACAAATTGCACTCATTCAACCCATCCACGGTCAAGGTTATACTCTGCTATTCCTCGACTGGATGCATCAGTTATTTACACAGGTGCATTTCCTATTTTGACAGCCCGGCCGGTTGTAGGTCAATATACAACAATTTCTCCTTGAATTTTTAGGCAGTCTCAGATTATTTTTTTTCTACCTCCCACCAGACAGGACTTGACACTAGGTCAAATGACCTGAAGGTTGGATTATAGTGGAGGTTAGGGGAGGGGAAGGTCAGACCCAAGCATTTCAGGCCCTACTGGTCTACGCTGGTCACTGGCCCACTTAATGCAATGTTGGCCGGATGAGCCTTGCTGGACATGGGCTCAAACATGAGTCCAGGGACAGATGCCTGATTATAGCTTAAACTGGACAGTGAGGTCCAGTCCTGTGTCAAAGGTGTCACTAATGCAGCTCACCCATCTGAAGGTGACCCAGCCAAAGCTGACAAACTGTTTTCAATTATGTATAAACTATCACTCTTTCCTTTGACTCTCATTAAAAAATATACATTTCTTGCATGTTACACGCGACATTTTAGAAATATTTTAACATCCCTCAACTTTGTTAATTTGGGTCTAAATAATTGTGATAAGAAATCCTCATACTGATGTATCGCTATACAGTGTTTGTCTTTAGACTTATTATCATCAAGGTTCCCTTGACACTCTCTATCACCATCCTTCCCTATCAGTCATTGCTCATGGAAACTCTTCTTGGTAGCACTGAGAGTTCACACAGAGCTGATGAATGTAAGTTTTTGCTAGTCAACCTTCACTGGTGTGTCCAAGTATAGGAGTCCATCAGAGAATGTCACTTATGAGTTTGTCTTTATTTCTGCAGTAATGCCCAGCATATTTTGCTCATCTTGGATGGTTTGTGAGATGGGAGATAAGTGGCTATACAACTGTTTTGTAAGGTGCTGCTTCCAGGACTTGTTCAGAACAGCAGCATTCTTACTTAGTTCCCATCTAACTTTTTCTCCAGGTATTTTATTCGAGTCCAAGTGGTGCAACCATACAATAATACTGACACACCTTGGAAGAATTTCAATTTCATTTTATCAGAGATCAAATTTCTATACAGTTGTTAACCTGTCAATAGCAGTCCATACTTTCAGTAGATGAGATATTGTCACCAAGATAGATGAACTAGTCTTCTAATTTCAGAGGCTTGCTATTAAATGAAGAGATTGCACTATCTTGATTAAAATCCATAAACCTTGTTTTATCTGAGTTCATGTAGAGACCAATGCCTTTTGCTGCCTGCTCCAGGCTATGTAGCAGAGAATTGACTTGAGCTGGGGTATTTGTGAAAAGTGCTAGAATATCTGCATTCATAATTGTTTCTATGGGATATTGTCTGCTTTTTTACCTTTTTTTAGTATGAAACCATTTTCTTTGATTCAATGTATTGATGTTCCTTGTACAGGCAGATTATGAATAGAAATAGTGTCTGTGTATCTCTTTGCAAGACCTCCTTGACAACATCAAAGAAATCAGTGTTTCTATCAAGTGAGCAAAACACTGTTTTGTGTTTTTGTAGAGAATCATCATAAAGGTAACAGTCTATTTGAGACTATTTAGTTTGGTTGGGTTGGATTTTATGGCATATCAACCAATGTAGGTTATTTAATGCCAAATACTCTTTATACATATATATTAAATTTATAGGTTTTGGTTTAGTTGGGTTTATGACATATCAACTATTGTAGGTTATTTTATGCCAAAACATCTTTTCTACATATGCTTCGGCTTCAAAACCATGCCTGAACCCAGTATCATCATCTGATGAAGACTTTCTTGGAAGCAAAACTGTTATTTTTGTGGCAGTTCTTGTATATAATTTTAATATATATGTATATATATATATATGATTTGGTTGGGTTTTATGGTATATCAACCATTGTAAGTTATCTAATGCTAAATGCTCTTTATACATATATATTAGATATATAGGTTTTGGTTTGGTTGGGTTTTATGGCATATCAACCATTGTAGGTTATTTAATGCCAAATGCTCTTTATATGTATATACTATATATCTTTGATTTGGTTTGGTTGGTTTTATGGCATATCAACCATTGTTGGTCATTTAATGGCAAATCCTCTTTATACATATGTATTAAATAGATATATGATTTGTAAACACATTTTGTAGATAACATTCTTGAATGAGTTTGAGCCCTTTTTGCACACAATTAGATGGTTTCAAATATTGCTATATAACAATCACAATTTAACATCATTCATTTGTTTGCGCACAGTTTGTTTTATTTGACCCATAAGTAGGACCCTATAAGGTGCTACTTCTCAAGGTCACAGTAAATCAAGGAGCAATGACAATGAAGTTCCCCAAAGTTCCAGCATTACAGGAGCCTCACCATCAGATTGTTTAATGTTATATCAAGGATACTTATTAGGGGAGCCTTACCTCTCTGCAGAGATGCATTTGGTGTATTCTACAGCCTCAGCCGACTGGACTGTTGGGACTATATGAGTGGAGTGAAAGGGAGGAGCAGTTTTAGATCTTTAAGAAAAGAAAATAAAGGAAATGTTTTAAAAACCCTGATTCCAGAGATTTTCTTTGAGTCTTTTCAAAATGGGAATTTTTGTTTATTGCATAATTTAATCATATATATCTGATATAGAATATAACAAATCATCAATGAAATTGCTTATATTATCTATGATGTTTCAAATGTGTCATATTTTTACTTTTAGGGTTTTTTTTTTTTTTCCTCTTTGCTTGTTTTTCTGCCTTCAATCACAATACCTTGATCTTGCATTCTCTTTTTCCCTGGAGACACATCTTCAAGGGAGACAAATATTAAAAATAAATCAAGTCCCATATGAATGCTTTTAATGATTCTTTGGATTGGAATCCTTACTTATGCCTGATTTAAGAGACTCAGTGCCATAAACAGAAAATCCCATATTCTTTCAGTCAGGAATAAAATAATTAGTTTCCGCAAAAGGTTTTTGATATTGCCATTCCTGATATTTATGTTCTTGAAAATGTTCCTCTTTATTACGTTATGAACAGGTTTTTATTCTGTCTCCAAAAGTGGGACATTACCTTCTGGAAAATTTAGTATTTCTAAGATCAGTTCATATCTATCTATCTATCTTGGTCTCTATCAATTCAACTATCTATCCTGGTATATAGCTGTCTTGGCCTATATCTATCTATCTATCTATATTTAATCGCGGAGAGTTACAATGTTGAATACTCAGTAATATTTAGACATTGTGGCAGGAAAAGTTCGTACATGTAATTAAAAGGTATCAAAACTCAATCTTTTAATTTAAATGCACAACTCAGCAAAATTTGCACATATACCTTCAAAGAAGAGTCCTCATCGCATAATGGCTAAAACACTGGACTATACCCTCGAAGTAAGCAAGTTTAAACTCCAGTTACACTGTGAATTGAATTACCAGGACCAGAAAATCCAGTGAACACCTACACAACATACGGAAATACTGGACAGCTGTTTCAACCTTATTAGGTCTCATCAGCAGGGTATACCGTGATCTCGAACCAGCGACCACAGATTGCAGAGCTGAAACTCTACAACTGAGCCATCAGTCCATATCACCCACAAGTGATGCCAGACTAACTAGTCATGGTAATTGTGCAGCCAATTAACCTGAATGTGTCTTGTAAGTTACATCCGTACTCGTTACAGAGGACACGGTCACCTACAAGGCCACATCTTCCCTAGAGGATTAGAAATATACTTCTGGGTAATTATTATGACCTCAAGGGCAAAGATATAGATGTATATTTTTCTTCTTTGTTTTTTTAAATATACATCCAGTTACACTATTGCATTCCCCTTTGGACTAATACCCTTAGAGAAAAGCATGAATCCTCTTATTCTCCAAGCTATGGGCTAAATAGTATCACTGCTGTACTACAAAGATAGCTTTGGCATTAAATAACTCATGAAGGTTGATATGCCATCTAACAAAACCAATATAAATACATACATAAACTCACACACATCTCTGTAAGACTTGGAATCTGAATAGGATCATAATTTTTATTCCTTTCAGAAAAAAAATTTGACAATTTAAAAATTCCTCAGTATTTGTGCAACAGACAATTCCAACTAGTCTATTAAATGAACTTCTCATTCCTAAGGATATTTCTTAAAAAAGAAGAATTATTGAATCAGAAGAAAGAAATATCTATCTATCCATCCATCTATCTATCATATAGCATTCAGTGTCATAAATTGAGAATCACAGATAGTTATTTGTTAATTCAGTCCCTATCTATATATCATATAGATGTATGCCTGATTTGGAATAGTCAGTGCTATAAACATGACTTATACATATCGCTCCATAATTTATAAACATAATTTTCATTACTCGGCTTAGTTTCATCTGGCACAAAGTCACAGAAGAGCTTGTGCCCTGAAAACACTTTTAACTATTTGCAATTTATGTCTATTGTAAAGTAATTTGCTGTACATTTACATAGAGAATCATTAGTAATTTTTCTATAGTAGAAATATTACCAATACAAAAATATAAAAAGTCTAATAAAAATCAAAAATGAAATTGCTTCAACAATGAAATTTAGACAAATGTTACAAGGTGGGAATAAATAACAAAATAAACTGGAAAAAATAGTGAAAAATTAATAAGGAAACTATGTTTTTTTTTTTATTAGGTCTGTTCTTGCGATGATCTTTTTCTATCTCTCTATCTATCTATCTGTATATATTTGAAGTATAAAATAAGATAAAACAGGATAAAAACATGTCAGAGTTTCACATTGACAATCCTCAGGTGACCTAAGTATTCAATATGTCCAATTTTATTAAATCCATGTTGAATATTTGAGGATTGACACAGTGAAACCCTAAGTCATGAGTTTTTATCATGTTTTACTATCTTATTTTATATGTGAAATATATTGTGATAGTGCTCTGCATTTTCAGGCATTGAGCACTGTAAAGAATTTACTGATTAAAATTGTGTTTAGCATTGAATTTTAATCATACTTATAAATGTGTGCGTGTGAGTGTGTATACATATATATATATATAAATATAACAAACGTCTTTCACTCAGAATTTCACAATCATATGGCGGGAATGTAAGAAAAGTGTTTAATAAGAGGTATTCATAGTCTCATGCATAGTTTGGTGGTAATATGTAAGTATGCATGACACACAAAGAAAGAAAAAATATATGTATATATATATATATATCATACTATGTCACTATATACCAATATGGTCAATTAGCCCTTTTGTTCACATTTCTGTCTGATGATTGTGAAAACTTCAACTAACAGATTTCTAGTATTCATGATTAAATTTTTTAGGTTTTATTGTGCAATAATAGCAACAAGCAGTTTCTTTCTGCAAACTTTTCTTATTTGTATTTATTTTTTATTGCACACACACACATATATATTCTAATTACATATTAGTATTCTTAAAATATTATATATATATATATATATATATATATATATATATATATATATATTTCTTAAAATAACATTTATAGATATATGTAGATATATATTGTTATTCTTAAAATCACAAAAGCATATATATATTTACTGTTATTCTTAAAATAACATATATATATATTAGTATTCTTAATAAATATATATATATATATATATATATATATATATATATAATTCATAAAGTGAAACTCATACACACACACAAATGTATTATAATTTTTGATATTCATATATATTGCTATTCTTAAAATAACATATATCTATATTATTATTATTCTTAAAATGAAATTTTATATATATACATTTTAGCATTCTTAAAAACACACACACACCCCCAAGTTTTCTCAAAACAGCATTTATTTAATTAAAGTGTTATCAGTATTTGAGTACTTTTGGATTTAAGTAAAAACGTTTTAACAATTTCTTTTTCATTTCCCCACACACATTCATATATATATATATATATATATATATATGTATGTATGTATGTATGTATAAATAAACATATATTATTTCAAGAAAAAAAAAAATATTCGGTCACATTAGGATAATAAATTTATTTCCATCCTGTTAAGAGCATTGGTATGAATCAAAGATTCTAAAATAATTTTTAACAGGACTTCATCAGATTCAATAGGAAATATATATATATATATATATATATATATATATATGTGTGTGTGTGTGTGTGTGTGTGCGTGTGTAACTATAACTTTATTGGAACAGCACATCACTGAAAGATGTTTATGAGAGAATTATACTTAAAATGCTGAGACTTCAAGAAAAAAGCAATTTTCAATAAAATTTTTTGCTGCATAATGATTTTATAATGTACATCATTTTTAATCATCGAAATCGTTGATATAACAGAAAACTATGAAATACTAATTAGAATCCTTCATTCCTTCCAAAATAGAAGTATCAATATTGTTGTGCGCAGCAGTTATAAGAGGAAACCTGTGGGTTCACAGGTCATTGAGTTTTCCACTAAGAGCAGCTCAACTTTAAAAGACACTTAATAAGATATTATAAATAATTAAAATAAGTTTTTGTAAATTATTGAAAAAGATTATTTTATATTCTTCTCTCTCTCTTTAATAAAAATACTTGCTTTGATAATATTGAGAAAAAAAAAAAAAAAAAACATCTGAAATTAAAATGTTTTTTTTTTTATTCATGCTATAAAATTAGTTTTCTGAAGAAAGTTTTTTTTATTTATTTCTTTTTAATAATATTTTAATAAAAACCTCATTCATCAGATAGAATTTGTTGATTAAAACCAAATTTTTTTAAACATTTTTTTCTCTAACGTAATTGTTTATGGACTTGGGTTTTTTTTTATGTTTTAATAAATAATTTTTCTATAATGAAAGCGCATTTTTAAAAATTTGATATTAAATATCTCAGAAGAAGCATCTTTTTTTCCTTGTTAATCTTTTCAGCATAGAATTATTATTAAAGAGTGATGAGGCATAGAAATTCTGTATCATTATTTAATATGAAGTGTGGTCAAAAAGTACCCACTCTTTTGACTGGGCTTAGAATACACCATATGCAGAGGGTAAGAACCTCCAAAAAAAGGGGTGTCCAATAGTGAGGTACCAGTTATAGAGATTGGGCGAGTGTGGAGTATCTTTTTATTCCCATTACTCCCAGGTCCACTCTGATCTTGAATGTTAATATTTGTTAGGGTCCCATCTATTGGTCAAATAGATCTGTTTGAAAATTATTTGTATTTAATTGGAATACTTGACACCAAGTAAATTATTTGTATTAAGAATCATTACTTGAAGCTATAATTGTTTACAAAAGATTATTATTAGTTACTTGAAGTCACATAACTGTGTACAAACCAGTTGTTGGTGACAACAGTCTAGGATGAGCCGAAGGCTCCCTTTGCTCCCTTCTTGATAGCTACTACATCAAGGTGTAGGGAAGGGCACTACTCCTTTCCCTGGATTGCTCCACTTTACCCTTGATCCATACCTTATAATGCTGAGTGTTAAGCAAGAAGGCATCAAGTACCATTTTTTGAGTCTTTGATATGACTCAACCTGGGACTGAACCCTTGTCTCTCAGGCCACTGGTGAACACTCTAACTGCTAGGCCAATGGATCATTAAATAAATAACTATTATTAGATAGAAACCATATAATTATTAGTATTAGATAGGAATACTTGAAACCATACTATTGTATGCAAATATCTCTTAATAAATAACTACACAACAAAAATACAATGAATGCAATTCCCTAACTTCTATAAAATATCCCCAAAGAGCAGATATGCTGTTAAAATCTGTCAAAAAGTACCAAGACTGAAGGCATGAATTTTAAAACTTAAATGAAGACATGAGCAATTTATATAATCAAGAGATAATGTGTTGACGAGTCTATGCCAATTTGAAAAACAAATTACAAAGCCCGTCTCAATACTTTTATTCTGCAAAACATTGGATTGTGCATGTGCACCTCCTCCATTCTCACTGGGTGCTCCACACTTGTGTCACATTTTGCCCACTCAGAGGAATTGGGAAAATATATTCATCAAACTATTTGATCATTAGGGACATTAAAAACATATGATGGTATAGTTCCATATCATATCAAAAGAGAAGTTTCAAAGATGCTTTGACCAATAGAAAACTTGCTGGAAGAAGTATGGAGACTATATTGGTTTGGTTTTGGTTTTGATTTTATGGCATATCAACCATTGTAGGTTATTTAATGCCTAATCCTCTTTATTCATATATATTAATCCTATATATGATTTGTAAGCACATTTTGTTGAAAACATTTTCAAACAAGCCTAAACTCATTCCTTTGCACACAGTTAAATGGTTCTAAGTATTTCTATGTATCACTAATAATTCAATTAAACAGCAGTCATTTGTTTACACACAGTTAAATGACCAAACAGTTCTATTTCAAAGAATTCAATTTAGCATAAGTCATATGTTTGCACTCGGTTTACATGTCAAACAGCTTTATTTGACCCATAGATAAGACTATCAGGTGCTACCACGCTGGGTCAAAACAGACCTGGGAGTGATGGTAATGAAGGGGTACTCTGCATTCCCCAAAGCTCCAGCATTACTAGAGCCTTGCCATCAGATTGCTCAGTGTCATCAGGTTACTTGTTAGAGGTAGGGAGGTACACATCTGCAGAGATACAGTTAATGTATTCTAAACCCCCAGTTGACTGAGCCTGGAGACTCTTTTGAAGAAACTGTTTCATTCATTGTTCATTTTTGTCTTGGGAAATATTTCTCCCCCCAAAAAAGACTAAAAATCCAATCAATGTAATTGAGAGGCCATTTTAAGCAGTTGCTAATATCCAACCCTGACTTTGTTAGCTTTTTTTACTCACTAGTCGAGGTGAACATTATTGATTCAGTAAATACTGATCTTTATTATTCCCAAACTCTCTAATCATGTTGGGAATCAACACCAGAACAATGTTTATATAACAGCTTGCTTTTTTGCATTCTCCTCTACAAGTTAGTTCCACACATTGCTTCTTCTTGTTTGTTTAGTGTTAAACGCATTTTATTGGTGCAACCCATCAGTAATTGGAAATCCAGTTTTACACTTACTGGCCCCCAATACGAACTATTTTTGGTACATGATTAGATAATTGAAAAAGGATGAAAAAGATTCTTGAATTTTTCATCCAATATTACCACCTTATGAGATAAGTTTCAGTTTCTTTGTTTAATGGTATATCAACCTTTGTAGGTTATTTAATACCAAAGCCATCATTGTAGAAAAACAATTGTGATGCTATTTAACCTATAGCTGGCAGGGGATAAGGGGGTGATTGTAACTGTGGGACTGGAGTTCAAACTCACTTACTATGATGTTGTAGACAAGCATGTTAGTCACTACATTAGAGTGACTCCTCCCCAGAGAGAGAGTGAGAGGCTGAGAGACAGGAATATGTATACAAAGAGGAAGAAGAGACAGACAAGAATAAATTGAGATATATGAATGGATATGAATTGGCAGATATATCTCCTATAGAATGAAGGACTGGGAGATATGAATATATATAGCTGTGGGGAATAAGGGGGTTCATACCTTTGTACCATACCCATGATATGGATATGTGTGAAACGTACATAGAATGTTCATAACATATATATATAGAACATAAGAATCTCGAAACACGAAAACACTTACGACTTCTTAGTTCAGGTACGAAACTTTTTATTACCTTTGAGTTTAAAGGTTCTTCGACATAAGGAGAGAGATACACATTCTTTCTATTCTAGCTTTTTCATCTGCCCCCCCCATCTCGTGCGGCACCCGTAGCGCGCAAATTCGTCTGGCCTCTGCGAGCCCCGAAAGTCGACCCTTCTCGCCCGGTGTCCAGTTCTCAACTCAACTAACTGACTTTTTCAAATCTCCCAAAATCCTCCACACGTGCTTCCAGTGTGGGACGTCATTCGCACTCTCTAGCCCCCGTTTCCCATTTGGGCTATTGTGACGTCTCTGAGTGACGCGCGTGCGTGAACAGCTGCATTAATGTTGCACCTAAGTAATCCATGCACAGATCCGAAAGGTTCTCAGCCTAACTAAACCCAAAGGCATGAAACGAAATCTCTCAGCCATTATATTACACCTTTCCAAAGAAACAGAACAATATAGTCTGACTGGAGTTTGAACTCACTTAATTCTGTTCAAACTCGTAGTCCATCACTTTAACCATTGTGCTATGGAGATTCTTCATAAATAAAAACTCAAAATATATATGATCTGACTATAACATTTAATAGCATCCTGTGGTGAGGCTCTAGTTCTGGAGCTTTTTAGAGTATGGATTATCCTTTCATTGCTATTACTCTCAGGTCCACTCTGATTTGGAGTGGTAATACTTATTAGAGTTTTATGCATGGATCAAATATGTATTTACCCAACCCCTCTACCATGAGCAAAATGAAGCGCAAAGTTGATCTCTAAGAAGAATTTAATTGGATGGAATCGGGAGTTTTTCCTTCTCCTAAACTTGTTAAAGAACCCAACCTGCCCTACTATTTACTCATTGCTGGAGAAAGAATACTTGGATGCATACCTTTCCCAAGGGTATTAGCATCATGTAAAATGCAAACAGCATCATCCAGGATTTGAACTTGGGTCACCATGTCCATTTTCTACAACAATAACTATACTCTATAAGTACAACTTCTGTTGATCAAATTGATCTCTTTGAAAACTATCTGTATTAGATATAAACACTTGAAACCATATAACTGCAAAAATAGATTTTTATCATTATTATAATTATTATTATTTGTAAGTTTTTCGCACAAGCATCAGATGGTGTTCTTTCTACTGGAAGTCTCCACTGGTCTCCAGGAATCTTTTCTGAATTCTGGCTTATCTCAACAATGCTGTAGTCTGGATGGTCTTGATTCTTTCTTTGATTTCCAATTCTTCAAGTTCTCTTTCCAAGCCTTCAGGGACCATTCCAAGTGCACTAAATACAATTGGTATCACTGTCACCCCCACGTTCCACAAATGTCATAATTCTCTGGTTATCGTCGTAGGAAATGGACACGGCAACACGAGTTCAAATCCTGGACAAGACTGATTGCATTTCACATAGTACTAATACCCTTGGTAAAGGTATGAATCCAATTATTATCCCTCCAGCTATGGGTAAATAGTAGGACAGACTGATTTCTTCAGCCTTGGTGAGGCAACTAGTCTAGGAGAAGGAAAACTCTGAATTCAAACCTGTTAAACTCCACTTAAAAATTGACCTTGTGTCATATCCTGCCCAAGCGGAGGGGTTGGTAAATATGATATGATAATTCTCTAGCGCGCACCAAATATTCGTTAATCTCTTGGCTCTCTTTCATTTCCTCTTTGTGGTCTACTGGAATGGCAAAATGCGCAAAACGACAAGCTCTTTTTTCTTCTTCTTCCTCTTATTAATATTATTATCTAATTTTCATCCTTACTTTATGGTTCTTACAATCTTCCTCAAGGTCTTAACCCAAAACCTAGGATGAGAGATAAGTCGGGATTATTTGTATTCTCTATGTTTATATATTCTGCTGCTTCTTCTGGGTGATATTTTCTATTCACATTGCTAGTACTCTCTTAAGGAAATGAAAAGTTCAGCAAAATGCAATCTTTTATATAGGCTAGGATTGCCTGGTATCTTGTTAATGCGTTTATCTGTTGTTTTCTTGATCATACCCAGTGCTCCCATTATTACTGGTATAGAGGTAGTTTTAAAGCACTGACATATCAATAAGAAGACTTGTTTTTCTTTTATAGTCCTTAACTCATTTGTAGTTCTTTATTTTTCTATCAGTTTTTATAACAAAGTCCCTGAGAATAATAGCTCCTTTGACTTCTGTTATTGGTTCTAGTTGGTGTTTATACCATTTTTCAAGTGTCAGTATTCATAGTATTTGTCTGTTTCCAATAAATATAATGTCCTATTTTATCATGCCTTTCGTTGTATTCTGTCACTGTTAGGATTTGGCAAATGGATACTAAATGGTGAATCGATTCAGCTTTTTGTTTGCACAAAAATTATCATTATTTTACTCTTTGCAAGTTTTTCACATCATTTCTAATTGATAGTTTTTCAATGACTGCAAGTCTCCTCAGGTCTCTTCAAAGTATTCTAGCTGATTTCAGTAGTGCTGTGGTCTGAATGGTTTCAATTCTTCCTATAATCTCCAGTTGATTAAGTTTCTTCTTATTATTATTATTATCAAGTTTTTTACACCAGCATTAGCTGGTGGTTTTATTGTCTCAAGGACTCTTCTGAGGATTCTCGCCACTCTTAACAATGCAGTGGTCCAGATGGTCTTCATTCTTTCTTTGATTTCTAATTTGTCTTGTCTTTTTTTGTCTTTAAAGACTGTTCCAAGTGCTCTTATTACAACTAGTATCATTGTCACCTTCATGTTCCACAACTTTTTCAGCTCTCTGGCAAGATCCAAGTATTTGTCTATCTTTTTACTCTCTTTTTTATTTTCACCCTGTGGTCCATCAGAACTGCAAAATTTACTAGAGGTCAAGATTTTTTCCTTGTTAATCATTGCTAGGTCAGGCATTCTGACCAGGAATAGTTGGTTTGTTTGTATCTCAAAATCCCAGAGAATCTGGAAAATATTGAACATTTTCAAGATTGCTAGATTTTTTGTTTTGTCCTGTTTTTTGTTCAATAAGAAATCTAAAGTTTGTCACATATCTCTGGTCTTTGAAAATCCCTTACTAGAATCAGTGAAAAGATTAGATGAAATGATCAAATGAATTTTTATAGCATTCATCATGAGATATTGAGAAATTATCTTTGGTTTTTATTCAAAACTCTACCAATAAAAATAATTACTTGAAACCATATTATTGTGCACAAATTATTTGCATTAAGAATTGTTCCTTGAAGCTATCATTGTTTACAAAAGATTATTATAGAGCTGTTTAAAAATCATTTGTATTAGAAATACTTGCTATCATATAACTGCAAATTATTTGTATTAAGAATAGTTTCTTAAAACTATAATTACCTACTAAAGATTATTATTAGTTATTTGAAATCATATTACTGTACAAACAAATGATTATTATAGAATAGAAATAATTACTTGAAACCATATAATTGAGTATGAATTATTTATATTAGATGTGAATACTTGAAACCATGCAACTGTGTGCAAATTATTGGTATTAGAAAGGAATACTTGATATCATAGTAGTGTTTGCAAAAAACTCTAAGAAAAAAACTACACAAAAAATATAAACATAAATGTACAACAAATGCAGTTTCCTAATTTCTGGGTACAAAATAACTGGGGAAGTCTTTGTGGTTTTATAGGTAATAAGCTTGACTGCAATAGTGTAGTAAGTGAGTTCAAACTCCAGTTGCACTATTATGTTCGCTTTTGAACTAACAACCTAGGGAAAGGCATGAACCTCCTTATTCCTTTCAGATATGGGTTAAATAGAAGCACTTCTGTTCTTTTACAAGGATGGCTTTCATATCAAATAACTTATGGAGGTTGATATGCTATTAAACAAAAAAAAAAAAAATAATAATTTAAGACAGGTTTGACATACCATTAAAATCAATCAATCAATCATTATCATCATTAAAAAATGTTGTGTTATTTGCTTAATACTTCAAATAAATTAATTATTTTTAAAAATATCTTTTAAATTTTTTCATTATTTGAGTATTCTACATTGATTTCAGTTGCACGGACTTTGGACACATATCAACAAAAACTAATTGAATCACTAAGAACAGTTTAATTAATTTTCATGAAATCTCTACCACTGAAATGAAGTATTAGATTAAAGTCTAATATAATTTTTTTTTACATTACAAGCCCATGACAGAGTGGCTAACGTGCTGGATTGTGACATCATAGTAGGCAAGTTCAAACTCCAGTTGTGCTATAATGTCCAATTGACTAATACTCAAGAGAAAGGTATGATCCCCTTTATCCCTCCCCTCCCAGCTATGGCTTAAATGATACTTCTGCTGTCTTTTTGTGAGGATGGTTATGTTATTAAATAACCTGCAAAGGTTGACATGCTATTAAACAAAGAAACCAAACTTCTGAATATTCCTTGTCTTAAATTTTATTTCCATTCCTCTTAGAGATAAAGAAATTTCAAATTAAAAACCATTTTTCAGAAATAAACTACTCACCATATGCAATAGGAATCCACAAAAATAGTTAATGTGTGGTTAATTTTAGAAATTGTCCAGAATCACTTTATGCCTAGCTGGTGGGACTTAGAATAAACTAAGTTCAATCCCACAGAGGTGTAAGATCCCACCCCAAATAAAATGGGGTGTCCTGGGTATGACACTAAACAGCATTGGATGGTGAGGCTCAAGTTCTGGGGATCTGGAAACTGTGGAATACCCCTTCATTGCAATTACTGTTAGGTCTTCTGTAACCCAGAGCGGTTGTACCTGCTAGGGTCTCATCTATGGGTCAAATAGATTTGTTAGGGTCCAATCCATGGGTCAAATAGATCTATTAAAAAATTATTCATATTCAATAGGACCATATGCAAAAAGAAACTCTTAAAAATAACTATCCAATAGATGTAAATATGAATATGATTCCTTAACCTCTTGGCATAAAATAACCCCAGACAAATTAACATGCCATATTACTTTCAGTGGATCTATTAACCAGAGGGAACAAACTCTATGTGCCATGTACCTAATTTGATGGGATATAAGATCTTCATTTATATTAATAGTAAAATAATATGGAGTTAGTCTAAGTAAATATACCATGTGTTTACAGTATCTGGATAAACATTAGCCTCTCAAATGCCTCAACTTCCGATATAAAGCCCATATTTCTATTAAATATTGCAGTAGAATGTCTTAATTATTCATAGCTGATTGGACAATTTTTGTTCATTCTCTTATTTTTTCATGGCTCATTATGACAAATTGCGGTCTCCTTCATTAACAAGGTAGACTACACTACTAATAATCATAATATGAACTTATGAATATGAAGTGATTTAGTATCAAGCTTAGTGGTCATTGATGGTGTACTTTAAGCGAGATTTGATTTAAAATGTTTCCTTTTGTCTTAAATAATTAGGTGCTTGAAACCATATAATTGCTTGTTTATGAACAAATCATGATTATTAAATAGGAACTCTTGAAATCATTTAAGTATTTTCAAATTATTTGTATTAAGAACAATTGCTAGAAACAATAATTGTTTGTGAATAATTATTATTAGTTATTTAAAACCATTTAATTGTGTATAAATTACTATTAGACAGGAAAACTAGAAACTGTAAAATTGTGTTCAAATTGTACCATAGCCATGATATGGCTATGTGTGAAATGTACATTAGAATGTTCGTAACATATATACATAGAACATAGGAATCTCGAAACATAAAAAAACACTTATGACTTCTTAGTTCAGGTACGAAACTTTTTTTATTACCATTGAGTTTAAAAGTTCTTCTACATAAGGAGAGAGATACACATTCTTTCTATTCTGCCTTTTCCATCTGCCCCCCCCCACAACACAACACATGCACACCCGTCGCAAGGCCTCCATGAGCAAGCAAAAGCCAACTGTCTTCTTCCGAGGCAGGACTCAACTCAACTAACTGACTTTTTTAAATCTTCCAAAATCCTCAGCACGCTTCCGGTGCATGACGTCATTAGCACTCTGTAGCCCCGTTTCCCATCTGGGCTATTGTGACATCTTTGAGTGACACGTCCATTCCGCCCACATGCGTGAACACCAGCGTTAATGTTGCACCTAAGTAACCCATGCACTGAGCCAAAAGGTCCTCAACCTAACTAAACCCAAAAGGATAAAACGAAATCCCTTGGCCATTATATTACAAAATTATTTGTATTAGGAAAAATTAATTGAAACAATAATTGTTTACAAATAATTATTATTAGTTATTTGAAATTATATCATTATTTGCAAAACTATTGACTTCATCACCAAATAACCTAACAAGGGTTGATATGCTATAAATCAAACAGTTGAACCACTGAATATTTTCTTAAACAGTTAATAGTATTCTTTAAATATATCATCAATTATTATTATTTTACTCTTTATAAGTTTTTTCTTCTCATAATGATTCATTGCTTTATTCTTCAATAACAAGGTGGGCAACACTACAAGTAATAATATGAATTTATAAATTTGAAGTGATTTGGCATCAATTTTAATGGTCATTGCTAGTATGCTTTCAGTGAATTTACTTATTTCTTACTTATTAGATTATGATGTATCAATAGTATTTTCATTGTTCAGGACATCTTATTGAAAGCTTATTAAAAAATATAACTCCATCATATTATTAATGTTGTTATTATGTATAAGTCGTATCGATACTGCTGTGTGGATGCACTACTTGGACGCTAACTAAACAGCTGGAGAAGAAGCTGGACAGCAATTACACGAGAATGTTGTGAGCAATATTGAACAAGTCGAATTGATGAATTCACCTACCTTGGAAGCAGTGTCTCATCAACCAAAAAAGACATCAACACGCGGCTAACGAAGACATGGACAGCTATCGATAAGCTATCGGTCATATGGAAATCAGACCTGACCGATAAAATGAAACGCATTTCTTCCAAGCAGCGGTCATGTCGATACTGCTGTATGGATGTACCACTTGGACACTAACAAAACGGCTGGAGAAGCTAGACAGTAACTACACAAGAATGTTGCGAGCAATATTGAACAAGTCCTGGCGGCAACACCCCACAAGGCACCAACTATATGGCCTCCTGCCTCCCATCATGAAAACTATCCAAGTTAGACGAACCAGACATGCAGGACGAGCTCATAAGTGATGTACTCCTATGGACCCCCACATATGGCCGAGCAAAAGCAGCACGACCAGCTCAAACATACATACAGCAGCTATGTGAGGATATGGGATGTAGCCCTGAAGACTTGCTCCACTTTATCCTTGATCTATATAATGCTATGTTAAACAAGATGGCATCAAGTACTATTTTTTGAGTTTTTGGTATGACTTGACCTGGGATTGAACCCCAGTCTCACAGGCCATTAGCAAACACTCTACCTACAAGGCCAATTGGATGGAATCTATTATGTATAAGATATCATTATTAACACAAGCTTATACTTTGTTTCAGATGCCAGATACAAATATTGAAATTCAGGCAATTTTGAGGCGTCATTTTGAACTGAACCTCAAAGCCACTGAAGCTGCTTATAAAGTTTGGCAAGTGGAAGAAAATTTTAAAAAACATATAATTGTGTTGCCAAAAACTGAATTAAACATTTTAAGGTCAATTGTTGCTTCAAGCAAAGCCTAAAAGTCAATGACAGCCAGTTGTTGGTGGAAACTCCTGGAAGAGGATAACCCAATTGCTAGCACCCACCAAACTTTTACAACAGTTGAGATTCATCGATAGGTAACAAATGTAGAGCATTACATAAGCTTAAAGAATATACAACTGATTAAAAATGTAAATAATTTTTATACACCCAAATATAAATATAGAGAGAGTGATTAAAAACAACGTAAGCAATTCTATCAGTCAATTTATGATATAATTTTTGCAGTTTTCACCTGTTCCCTTTCCCTGTCCACACTTTCGATCCTTTTCCAGATGTGCTTCATAATATCAGTCTTTGTCTGTTCCCTATCACTTTTCACACATTCTTGAGTCCTTTTCCAGGTCTTATATCAGTCTCTACCTGTTCACCATCCCTGTCCATGAGTTCTTGGGTCCTTTTCCAGCTGTGCTCCTTTATATCAGTCTCTACCTGTTCAACATCCCTGTCCACATATTCTTAGAACCTTTTCCAGCTGTGCTCCTGAATATCAGTCTCAACCTGTTCAACATCCCTGTAAAAACATTCTTGGGGCCTTTTCCAGATGTACTCCTTAATATCAGTCTTCATCTGTTCACCATCCCTGTCCACACATTCTTGGGGCCTTTTCCATGTGTACTCGTTAATATCACTTCTACTTTCCTAATAAATATATTTCTATAAAAGTGTACTTTTCGTACAACTTATTACATGTAATTCTACAATATGAAATGGACAAATTACTGAGTTACTTGATTAAACAAAAACAGTCAGTTGATCAACAAAAAGAAGAGAATAATAAGCTTATCATATTGGAAAGAACAGAAGTGTGACAAAATAACAAAGTGAGCATCTAATTAATGTAATCATTTGGACTTGTAATGTCCAAAAGAGTATAAATGATAAGAAGAGAGGAAAGAGGACATGAGTCTAGTAGTTTCAGGTCAATAGAAACAGACATTTTGGTCAGCAGATGAAGAAGAATCATGTTTAATGAAATTGTTGAAGCAGTGAAGTCACAGATGAAAAGCATGAGTCATTTGTTGCTTTGTGCTTGTTTGCTGTGAACACTACATTTTCCCCAAGGTAGGATAGATTGAACTAATATTGAAGCACAAATGACAATAAAAAGATAAAACTTGTTTGGTTTTTAGTGGGAAGAATTGAATTAAACCAAGAAAAGAATAAATATTTCATATTTGCAGAAATATTTGCATATACATGATTCTCTTGGTCTCTGAATCTATATAAGTTAGGAGAGCATAAGCACAAAGTCAGTGGCACTTGAGGACTGTCAGTTTCTCATCTATGTAATCATCGGAATAAGTGTTCAATCCTTGCCTAGGTAAAAAACATGATACTAAACAGTATTGACTCTGTGCCTGAGCTATCTTAACTTAGATTTTTAGATCTATTACCAATATTGAGTGCACTTTATTATAGATATAACAAACTGCATTATCAATATTAATCTATATATCTGGGAATGGAGTAGCACCCTACTCTATACCTCAATGTAGTAGCTATTGAAAAGGGAGCCTTTGGGTCACCCTCAACTATGGTCGCCAACTTTATACATGTATATATAAGTACATGCAAATATTTGCATGTATAGTATTCTCTTTCTTTTTCTGTATATATATATATAATGTATGTATTTACCCAAATTGAGCATGAGGTGTCACATGGTCATTTTTAAGTAGAGTAAAACTGGTTTGATTTCAGAGTTTTCCTTCTCCAAGACAAGATGCATTACCAACTCACCATTTGTGCTGAACAAAGCCTTAGACCAAGATCAATCTCAGATTTGAGGCCGAATGGCCCCCAGCTTCACCTAGGCCACCTTCAGGTGGGTAAACTGCATTGATAGCACAACATAGCACTAGACCAGCTGGTCTAGTTTAAGCTATGAAAAGGTATACATGCCAGACTCACGTTATGTCTAGTGTATCTAAGTCCAGCAGGGCCATCTGGCTCACATTACACTAAATGAGCCTATGATCAGCATAGTCCAGTAGGGTACAAGTCTCAGCTCCTGCTCGATGTCCGTTTTTTTCTAAAAGCCCCATTGTAAAAATGACGTTGTGTCAAGTCCTGTCTAGTGGGAGGCAGAGGCAAATATTGCCTTACTAAATCTACAGGAACCAATCTCTTCTATTTACTTATAGCTGGAAAGCAAAGAAATAGAGAAACACATTTCCCACAATTAAACATTTTGTAAACATCATTGCTTACCATTAATAATCATTGTCTAATGTAAAGATACAACCTTCAGTGACCAGCCTTTCATTGATGATAACAGATCCACTAAAAAAAAAAAGATATCACATTGGCCCTCAAATATTTTTTGTATTTTATAATAAAAACATTCACATCAAATTTGGTTTAATTTTCATTTCTTCACAAAAGTAAAATTGTTTCCTAATTCACTGGATTAGATATTTTGAGCAAATTGTTATTTTTTTCTGTTTGTATCCAGAATAGTGGAAGACTGTGTAGCACCAGCAAGGTCGTTTTGTTATAGCAATCAAAAATCAAGCAAGAATGAATGAAAAAATTATGGCAAGCATTTAACTTTATTAAAGCAAAACTTTTGAGCATAACATTATATTAACTGTGATCTTCTTAATATTCTCGTTCTCTTCACACTTTGTCAATGGGGCACAGAATATGTTGAAGGCTCCAATAAAGCCAGACACACTTTTTGGATGAGATGATAACAGAACAATGATGTCCAAATATGCCAGAGATCCAATATTCTTCAGGTTTTAAATTCAGAAATGTTCCTTCCCATAGAACAGTTGCCCTACTAAGCCTCATATTAGATGGTAATACTAAGTCCATAGAACTGTGAAAATTACTTGTATTAGATAGGAATACTAAATCTATACAACTGTGCGCTTATTAGCACAAAGTGAAATAAACAGCTTTATCCAGGATTTGAACTCAGTTCAACAATTTAATTTTCAGCAACAGTTACCATTACATTTGCATGAATCTAAAACATGTGTATGCATAGTATGAAAGTATTTAAACATTTAGATGGGTAAAAGAAAAAAAAAGATGATTTTTGTTTATCATCACACCTTGAAGTCTTGAAATAATCTATCAAAAAATATTGCAGCATTTATTGTTTCTCTGTTCTTAAAAGATGAAGTGAGGATGAAGAAATGATTTTAATGTGCATGTCTTTTGAATGCTGCAAACATTTTATATAAATGATTTTATTGGTAAAGAAAAATTCTCGGCAGATGTTCATTAGATGATGCCTATAGTAAGTAAAGTAAGGTTGGCAACCATAGTCCAGGGTGACCCAAAGGCTCCTTTTTCAATAGTTATTGTACTAAGATGTTGAGGAAGGTGCTGCTCTATTCCCTGGATTGGACCACTTTATCTTTGATCCTTACCTTACAATGCTGAATGTTAACCAAGGCGGCATCAAGTACCATTTTTTAAGTCTTTGTTATGACTCAACCTGGGATTGAACCCTAGTCTCCTGGACCATTGGTGAACACTCTACTCATTAGACCTATGGTCTATAAATAGTAAAAAATATATCACAGATTTACAGGCAAGGATATATATGTTTTCCAGTATAAATGACAAAGAAGAATATTCAGCCTAGCTTGAGGAAAAAATACATGCGAATAAAACAACATGAGAAAATACATTATTTCATAGTTTTCTTCTTAAACAGCAGAATATAAGAAAAAAATATTATCAATTACAATCTGAAACTACAAAGTGAATAAAGATAACAATATATTACTTGAAAGGAGTAATTGTTATTATCATGGGATATAGACTTGGTGACACAAGTTTAAATCCTGGACAAGGCTATTTTTGTCTTTCTTGTCACACAAATGCTTTTGGGAAATGTATGAATCCATCGCTTTTCGTCTTCTCTTTGACTGACTATTGGTAAATAGTCAGACAGACTGAGCCCCCTCATGTTTAGTACTATAAGTCATCTAATAGAAGTAAAACTCTGAAGGTAAACCAGCTGTACTTCACTTTAAAATTAACATCATATTGCCTCCTGCCCAAGGGAAAGTATGTATTTAAATATATAAAGTAAGTAAAGTTGTGACCATTTCAAGACAGAAGGTTCATTAAATAAATAAATATATATATATATATATATATATATATATATGTGTGTGTATTTATGCAAAAATTTACAGTTTTTCTCCTTGTCGATATGTCTTTCTCTCTCTCTCTCAATATATATATATATATATATATATATATATATATATATATATATATATATATATATATACACACACTTTCAAATGTAGTTTTTGTATCAATGAATTTATGATAGAAATACACTGAAAATGAAATTTTGCCATAAAAATCACTGTAAGTATTTCTGATAGATCTATTATTCATTCATGGCATGGCTCACACTAACAAAGAATTATGAGGAGATTCCACAACTATCACAGGTCTGCCTGATGACCTGCAAGACCCACACAGGACAGGCAGGTTTTTCCCAAGTAGATGCAGAAGTTCTAGTTTTACATTGTAGCTTTATTTCCTCTATGCATACAAGATTGGAACTGTGACTTCCTGTGGCATCTTCCACCTTCTGCTTTTTTTGCTAATATTTTATTTAAAAACTGCAACCAGAAAGAGACTACCAATGATGTGAAGTAATGGCAAATTATATTGACAGAATGTGTATAATCCTATGAAGTTATTTGAATATTCTAATGTTACTTAAGAGCAAGCAGTAGGAGAGGTTAACCTCTATGGGAACACAAAGAAAACAGAGATCATGTGCTTTAAACAAGAAAGAGCCATCTCCATTTTAAATGGCAAGCCTCTGAAATTACTAGACCTGTTCATATACTTTAGCAGCGATATTTCATCTACTGAAAGTGATGTTAAATGCATATTGAAGGCCTGGACTGCGATTGACAAGTTATCAATCATATGGAAATCTGATCTCTCTGATAAAACAAAGGGATTCCTTCCTAGTTGTGACTGTGTCAGTCCAGCTGTAAGGATGCACCACTTGAGCACTAACAAAATGGATGAAGAAAAAGCTTGATGGGAAGTACACAAGAATGCTATATGCTGTTTTGGTCAAACTCTGGAAGCAACATCCTACAAAAAAAGCTTCTGTACAGCCACTTACCTCCCATCTCACACACCATCCAAGAAGAACAAGACATACTGGAGAAGTAAAGACAAACTCATAAGTGACATTCAGTAATGGACTCCAACACATGAATGTGTCAGGGTTGGCCGACTTGCAAGGACACACATATATCGGCTCAGAGCAGACACTGGATGTAGTCTAGGGGACCAGCCAAGAGTAATAGACACTTATGCTTTACGAGTTCAAGCTGGGCTATAAAACTGTGGAAGCAACCAAAATTACTTGTTGAATGAAAGAGAAATATAGCCTTGATCATAGTATAGTAACCAAATGATTCAAGAAACATAACTTGGGATGCAAGAACCTTGAGGATTAGTCAAGGTCTGTATCCAGTAAATTCATCATATCACTAGTTTCACTTGTTTAATTAAAATAACACTTTTAGGATGAGAAATAAAAAATTTTGAGGGTGACCAAATACTTTTGACTGGTAGTATATATGTGTATATATATATATATATATATATCAGGCCATTCGCCAATGGTTCGGGAGGCCGGCGTTCAATCCCAGGTCGAGTCATACCAAAGACTCAAAAAATGGTACTTGATGCCGCCTTGCTTAGCACTCAGCACTATAAAGTGAGGATCAAGGGTAATGTGGGGGAATCCTGGGAATGGAGAAGCACCTTCCCCTACACCTTGGTGTTGTAGCTATTGGAAAGGGAGCTTTCAGGTCACCCTTGACTAAGGTTGTCAACTTTACAGAAATATATATATATAACAGGATTTGACAGTGAACAACCCACAAGGGTTGATATGCCATAAAAGACCAAACAGCCAAAATATTGCAAATTTTTTGATTTTCCCAAGCATTTATATCTAAGAAAAGCTTGCTATTCCATTAATCAAATTGCTTGTAATGCAGTAATATCTAAATTATAAGACTGTCATTTTGACACTGTTTGTTTGCACAAATCAATGCACTTCATTTGGGGTGAGATCAGTTTCCCACTTGAAGCTGAAAATCAACACAACCTATTTGAGACAACACTTATTTTTTATAATATTTTTGGGGGGGGAGAGAGACTTTGCTGCGGGTAGAGGAGACAACATTTTTTTTTTAATTTTTAACACACATCGGAATTGTTATTGATCTGCGTATGGCAATTTCTAAAGAAAATAGCTACTCTTGTAACTAATCTCTGAGAAAACACAAGTGGCACACCTCAGAAAAATATTGTTTTAGTAATTCCCCCATCACCCTTCTCTATTATTGCGTCCATTTTCTAAGTTTCTTTCAAGAAATAATGTAGAATATTGATAAAAAATATTCCATCTCAGCAAAGATAATTTAACAAAATCTTTTCCATCAAAATAGCTGAGATGAAGAATTATTTTTCATTCAAAGGTGGCAAGTAAATTGTATGAGATAACACCGACCATGATAGATTCTGTTGTGGCAATCTCATCACATGAACCCAGGATCTGGGATTGGCTACTACTTTACTTCAGAAGATTTGTTTTGCTTTTTTTGTTTAATAGCATATCAACTATTATGGGTTATTTAATGCCAAAGCCATCCTTGTAGAAAAACAATAGTGGTATTATTCAACCCATAGCTGGAGAGATAAAGGAGTTCATACCTTTCCCAAGGGTTTTAGTCTGAAAGGGGATGTAATAATGTAATTAGAGTTTGAAATTGCTTATTATGATATAGTAGTCCTATACAAGCCACTACATCATGGGGACTCCCTCTGCTATTCAAAATGGTAATTTCTACTATTAAACTTGATTCAGGGACCTCTTTGGGATTAGGATTTTGTTTCTCGTATTCACTTATATGATTAATTGTTTCATTGCTGTCAACACATAACCTACATTTGTTATTCTTCTGTGTATATAGTTTCACTTAGTGTATAGTTGTCATTTAAAAAGTCTAGTTTAATTTAGCACAAGGTTATAATTATAGAGCACCCAGGGAGACTTGAGAAATTGCTAGAGTCAATGCTCAGCTGTCTAACCAGTTGAGTGAGACTAAAACTAAATTCGCAGAAGGAAGAGAGTTGTTTTATAACATAGTGCATACATGGGCTATCACATTCTCTGGGTTCTCATTGGCTGCTGGTCTCTGAGTGGGTATATTGTCATATAAATATCCAGCTCCAATTGCTTAATAGTAGCATGAGGTATGTATTAGGTTACAACCTGATTATCATCTGGTGACTGGACACAAGTTCGGATGATTCTACATCTCCTCTTCCCCAATTACACATATGTCATGGCCTTTGGGGGAGAATGAGTTCCTTCAGGCTAGGCTGATTGTGCGGGAGTAACCTGGACAATGTCCAGGTGGTTATCATCTGCGTTGATTTTGGGGGCTGAGCAATGCTCTTTAATGGTGGGTGCCTGGGTGATCTTATTCCACTCTCTATGATTTGTGGCACCCATGTATTGAGTTTGACCAGGCATTGTTTTAGGAGACTCAGATAAATCACTAGTAATGCTAAATGGAATTGCAGGTACTTCAAGCTTTCTGGGTAATCTGCAATTTCGCAAGGTGATTCTACCTGGCCCATAAACCCTGATCCAGTATTGATGGTTAGGGAGAGTTTCAATTATTAGAATTATGGAGTGCCCAGGGAGAATCAAGCTCACTTGTTAGCCTAATTCCTAACTATCATACTATTCCAAGTGTCTAAGTAGAGTGTTCATAGTTTTTGGACTTTGGTAAAGTTTATAAACAATAATTCTTCATCATAGGGAAAGGGTTTTTAGTGATTCTGCTTTTCATTTACTTTTATTGTATTGACTTTTAGAAATTGTATTAAAATAGAAGATAATATGCAATCTGTTTTTCTGTGAACTTCAGACTTATTCAGATCATTATGTCTACTACTACTTAAAACAAAATGAAAGAAAAATTAATAAAAAATTATGTTAATGCCTCAGCTATGAAATTCAGACAATTTATATGAGTCAACATTAGTTTATTTTTTATTGTTTTTGATTCTGGTTTTTAAAAAAGTGATGTCTGCATTTGATCTAGGTCACTTTGATCTAAAGAAAATAGAACTTGTTTTAGAAGGGAAAACATCTAAGTATGAATCTCAACTATATTAGGAAGACTTTGCCAGTCCTTGATAGATTTTGAAAGAGTTTGATTTTGAGCAACCAAATTTACTATTTATACCGGACCTAGATTAATGTTTTAACATATTTTTGTTTCTCATAGTGAAAGACTTGTGGTCTGTTAGTCTTGCTGTCTTTTTTATCCAAGTTTTCACCCCTGATGGAGATAGGATATACTGCTCATATCTATATTGCTTTAAGAATAGCAGGAAACTTGAAAAAGATGATTTCTAACTGTGTGTCATCTTGGTGAAATAAAAATGATACAGACATCTCTTTTTTATTATGGTTTAATTTAGGGTTTTTCAACTTTGCAATAGTGGTGAAAATTTTACAGTTAAATTTCATTATTTGCCTAAATTTCAAGGATAAAGTTTGATAATTTTTATCAATTAGAGTATTTGAACTATTGTCTTCATCTTCATTGTTTCAGACAATATATTCTTTGGTCTTCTTCAGAGTTTTCATGTCGAACTTGGGAGCCCTCACAGATGTTTGAATTGAACAGCTCTTTTAATCCATAGTGGTAGATTCTTTGATTTCTATTAACCATGACTGGGTAAGAGCATTAAGCTATTCTAAATACTCGTTGTTATCTAACTGTGGTTGGCTTAAAGTTCTGTGTGAAACGCCTGAAGAAGGCAGGAGAATGGATCAGCCAAATTGTTGTAAATATATCAATGAAGATGAAGACAATAATCCAAATAATTTAAGAGATAAAGGTTCAATTTTATTTCTATGAAGGCAAAAGTCATTCTAAAACTATATAAAACCCTAAAAAGACCACATGTAGAATATTGTACTCAGGTCTGGGCTCCAGTGTCAAAACATAGAAATTGAAGTGTGATACTGAAATTGGATGGCATACAAAGAGTGACAAAAATAATTTTAAAAAATAGATTACAGTTAATGGAAGAGATTAGTGAAATTTGGATTAACTACGTTACCAGAAAGAAAAGTGAGTGGTAGTCACATTGAAACTTTCAAAATGGTTTCAAATTATGGTCGACATTTTTTCAATATTTCTCCTCAAACAGGAATTTATTCTCAAGGCAGATTTCAAAAAATAAGTTTACTAACTACTTAGATTTTTTTATTAATATAGTAATATATTTTTGGAACAAATTGCCTTATCTGATTCAAAACAGCGTGAGTGTAAAAAGATTTAAGATTAAATTGGATGGTCCATAAAAAAGTGGTAAGAAAATAAAAGATATTGTATTGATATCATATATGTTCTGTGCAAAGATTCTTTTTTCTCCAAGGTTGATGTGAGAAGATAGTAAAAGGAGGTATAACAGGTAAACAAGTAAATAGATAAACAAGCCTTTTTTTATGTGTGAGTTTGTTTGGTCAGCTCTAAACAATGTATACAGAATTCAAAATGGTTCTTCAATTTTGAAATAATCCATTATACATCCAGAATTACATTTTTGAATCAAAATTTTCTCTTAATAGAACAACATTTATGTCTAACTGTGAGATACTAAATTCACAATAAAAGACGGGACAAATCTCATGAAGATAGATATTGTGCTAAGTCGATCTTAACCCCTAAAGAACTTAAATTAAATCAACCCAAAAAAACACCTCATTTTTATCTCTTAGCAAATATGTGTTTATCTAACTCCTCTACAGGATGTAGTGCAAAGTCAATTTCAAAGTACAGTAATGCTAGTTTTGATTCTGAGGTTTCTTTCTCCTAGACTGGTTGCTTTACCAAGGCCAAAAATCAATCTTCCCTACGATTTATTCATGGCCAGGATGGAGAGAGATAATAAGGATTCATGCCCTTCTCAAGAGCATTAGCATGAAGTTAAATACAACCAGCCTCATCCAAGATTTGAGTTCAGTATAAATCTTCATTTCTTTCTTTTACTCATTTCTCTCTCTCTCTCTCTCCTTTCTTTCCACTCCATTAAAGCAGACAATAAGCATCTGATCCATAACATTACTACTTCTTGTATTTGCTTCCTTTTCCTTTCAAATGTATAACATATTCTTTTTCTTCTCTTTCTTTACTCATGATGAAAACAGAATGATCTATTATCTCTCTAAGGTGATGAAAGGGTGTAAAATCCAAACACATGTCTGCATGTCTTCTTCTATTATTATAGATAATTAGAAAATATAATTTTGACATCTATTCAATAAGATTTTCCCTGTCTTTTTTTTTCTGTTTTTTTTTTTATTATTATTCTTTAAACTTATTCTAGTCTTTTGCCATGAATAAATTTCTAAGTGCTTCCTGAAAGTTCGGTTGAAAAAGGTATAAAATGAAACTGAAAATAGGCTGGAAAAATATTTTTAAAATCCTCTTTGGCAAAAATCCAAAGACTGAATTATGAATCATTGTTTGCATGTAGGGAAAAAGTCATTCAATAAAAATATTACATTCTTCTTAGAGTTCATTGACTTTCACTGAAGATGATTCCACCTAAATCCTTGTGCCAGACTAATCTGAGTAAACCTTTTAAACTTCTATCATAGTCAAGCAATTCATCAGTTCATCTTAAAGTACAATCTGGTACAAGGTCAAAGGAATGGGGCACTTTGACCTTTAAGATGTGTGTTGCTAGGATTGACGTTCAAATGGTTATCAACTCAACTTAGAGTGGCAGAAAGTCTGTTTGTGGAGTACCCAGTGAGAACCAAATTCATTGAACTAATGAACTGAATTTTGGGTTGAACTATGTCATTGCTTAACACTCAGCATTATAAGGTATGGATCAAGGGTAAAGTGGAGCAATCCAGGGAAAGGAGTCGCGCCCTCCCCTACACCTTGGTGTAGTAAGCTATCGAAAAGGGAGCCTTCGGGTCACCCTCGACTATGGTCGCCAACTTATGTCATGTTACACCAAAGTTTAGATTTACTATTGTTTATCTCCCTAAGCAGCCTTTGTGTTTTAGGGTACACTTTTTAGACTAATCCCCAGGAGATGACTTCCAGTTTTCTTCCCTTATTGAAAAAAAAGGGCCCAGAGCTTCACAAACTTAATCCATTCTGATTTAGTCCTTTATTTTGAGCATCATCTTTTTAACTCTTTCCTGGCATTTGATAAAAATGATTCCTAATTTTGCTTTAAAGTTTTAATTTTCAAAAAGTGTTTACCTAACCAGCAGCAACTATGCAAGCATTTCCCTGAAATGGTTGTATGTCATTAAGCATTGTACAAGCTGTCTAATCAATGTGTTTTGGTAATGTTCAAAGGTTAGCAATTTCAGTGTCTTGACTTTCTGTTGTACTCAGTGTTAGCATATCATGGACTGGCTTCATAAATGTAGATCACACCTATTGCAGGCACATTCATGGCTGATAAGGTTGAAGTACATATTTTGCAAGTATATTTTCTACCTGAATATATTTTAGAATGAGAGTTGTCTTGCACTCAAAAAAAGTTATGATTAACTCATTGATTTTTGTGAATTGAATTACCGTGACCAGAAAATCCGGCAAACACTTACACATGACATACGGAAACACTGGACAGCTGTTTTGACCTCATTAGGTCTCATCAGCAGTGTATACTGTGATCTCCACCCTTGGAGATTGAACCAGTGATGCCAAATCAACTAGTCATGGCTCTGCAATCTGTGGTCTCCAGTAGTGGAGATCACGGTATACGCTGCTGATGAGACCTAAAAATGTCAAAACGGCTGTCCAGTGTTTCCGTACGTTGTGCGTAAGTGTTTGCCAGATTTTCTGGTCATGGTAATTCAATTCATAATGTAATTCCTCTACTTAGAAAAGAAAAATGTACATCATTGATTTTTGTCTCATTTTTTCTATAACTTCTAAAAGAATAAAGTTTATAATATCATTATGCATTAGAAAATTTCTACTCATCAATACATACAAATATAAAGAGTTGGGTGAGACCCTATGGTATACTGGCAAAAATTCTAGACTTCGACATCATAGCAAGTTTGAATTCTAGTCAAAATCTGCATTCACTTTTGGACTAATACCCTTGGGAAAGGTATGAACTCCACCCCATCTATGAGTTATGATAGTTCCACTACTCTTCTTTGACAAGGATGGCTTTGGCATTAAATAACTTATGAAAGTTGATATGCCATTTAACAGAAATGAAACTAAAACCTAAAAGACTAGAGAGCAGAGTTTGCCTTGCAATTTACCCAAACTTAGTTGGTTGATGTTTTATGGCATATCAAACTTTGTAGGTTATTTAATGCCAAATTCTGTTTATACATATGATTTGTAACAAATTTTATTTTTGAATGAGTTGTTAGATGTCATTTGTTTGCACACATTTAAATAATTTCTAATAATTCTTTTTGATACTAATCATTTGTTTGCATACAATTAAATGGCTTGAGTTATTGCAATTTGATATTAGTAATTCTATTTATCATGTATTCCTATGTAAAATAGATCATTTGCACACAGCTATAGGGTTTCAAATAACTAATTGTAATAACCCTTAGTAAATAATTGAACAGTTCTATTTGATCCATAGATGGCACCCTAACAGGTACTATCAGTCTGGATCAGGGTGGACTAGAAGTAATGGCAGTGAATGAATGTTCCACACTGCCCAAAGCTCCAAGACTAGATCTAAACTTTGGACTGTAAAATTCTAGAAAAGATTCTCATGTATAATACCTACCGATTTTTTAGAACTTGCAGCAACTAAATTTGACCTCAATTTAGTATTTGTTCGACTTTTTATCAGTTCATACTGACTAAAAATAAGAATTAGATTATGTCTTTGTCATATACTGTACCTGTGAATAATAATGGGTATATCCCATTCCTCATGAATATGTTGGACACTATTGTAAGGGGGTGAAAAAAATCCTAACTACCTTTGGTGGTGGTGTTTCACTCAGACGTGGGTTCCAGGGAAGCTCAGCATTTACGTCTGGCAGTCAACCCTCCTAGAGCCTCAGGGGCCGTCTCCCCAGGCTCTAACCCACCTCAAAGGGGCTAGGTTTATTGTCTGGCGTCTGAAGTACCCCTTTTAAGGTGAATACTGATGAGGCCAAAGACATTTTTGGAACTGTTAGGCGTGTCTGAGCTACAGCCCTGCATCTGGACCCACCTTAAAATGGCCTTGTGCAAAACTCATCTGATTGGGGGGACATATGACTCATTGGGAAAATATATTAACTAAGATGTCACCACTAGCAGCAATTACCCTCTTCACACTGCTATGAAGTATTGTATTTTGTTAATATTATAAAGACTTCCATTTCATTTCCAACCTTCATTTTCATTATTCCTCATTCAGTAACCTTTTTGTTAAGTTACAACTGTCTTAAAACACAAAATTTACATAGTATTTAAGGCAAACACAGAGACACAAAAATGCAACAAAAATAATCTTACATTAGGAGAAACAAAATTATAAACAAGCACACATTCCAGTGGAAATTCCTCTATATCAGCGTAGAACAGATTAGTTTGGACCATCAATATAACTTACTTTTGGTCATCCCATCCCAAATATGGTGAGATATATGGCTAGAAAATAATTTAATTATATAGTTGTCATGTATAATGCACACCCCTAACTTTTGGCTGAAAATCTGGAAAAAATAGTCCATCTTATATACAAATATTATGGTATCGGTAATAGGCCCTTGAAATAATACTACAAAGAAATGTCTCACAAGGTTAGATTACATCAAAATAGAAGTAACAATTCATATATTAGAAATAAACACTTTCTGAACATTTAGATTTGCCTTCTTTTTTTTTTTTTGGTTACTTTTCCCACAATGAGAAAGTATTCTCTTTTTCATGACAGTTTGTTAAATTGATAAAAAAAACATGTTGGTTTTGTCTGATGATTCAGAAGATGATCTTGTGATAGTCTCCACTTACTGGTCTCGTCTCATGAATCAAAAAAAAAAAAAAAAAAAGAAAAGAAAAACTGTAAACAAACCAGATGAATATTGACCATCAATAATAAAGGTGAACAAGGAAAAGGAAGAACAAAAAACATTGTAAAGAGTGCATTCCTTTTGTCGAACAAGAAAGAAAACAGCTGAAGCTATGGCTGCAACATGGGATTTGAATATCTTTCAGGAAAAATATTGCATTTTGTTTGACTCAATCAAAATGTTGACATTTAGTCAATATTACATTAAAAAAACCTGTTCATTGGAGAACAACAACAGCAACTTCCTTGTTCACTTGTATCCTCACAGAATTTAGATGTATATGAGTTGTTCATAACAAAGAATCTCTTTTTCTATATATATATATATATATATATATATATATACACACACTTTTCTTTCTTGTATAGCTATTATAACCACTACTTTTTGTATGAATTTCTGATACAAGGTATTGTTACTATTATACATTGATTCTTTTGAATTAATTTCCTTTCCTTTATTTATAACAACAGAGCGTTTCATATACTCTGTTTGCTGGGTTTAAAATATGTTGACTGTATCCCCTGTTGAGAGATAAGACCCCATCCAAAAAGGGGCACCCTATATATGACACTAAACAGTATCTAATGAGGTTTCAGTTCTGAAGATCTAGGAAGAGTAGAGTACTCCTTTCATTGCCATTACTCCCAGGTTCACTCTGACCTTGAATGGTCATACCTGTGCAGGTCCTCTCGAAGTGTCTGATAGATCTGTTTAAAAATTATTCATTTGTAGGACAGTGCGAAAAAAAAAAAGCCCTCAAGAAACAACTATACATATTTACCAACCCTTCCGCTTGGGCAGGATATGACACAAGGTCAATTTTTAACTGGAGTTTAACAGGTTTGAATTCAGAGTTTTCCTTCTCCTAGACTAGTTGCCTCACCAAGACTGAAGAACATAGTCTGCCCTACTATTTACCCATTGCTGGAGGGAGAATAATTGGATTTATACCTCTCCCAAGAGTATTAGTGCTATGTGAAATGCAATCAGTCTCGTCCAGGATTTGAACACATGCCGCCATGTCCATTTCTTACGACAATAACAATTACACCACGGGCACCTCAAGAAACAACTATACAAAAAATGTAAATGTGAATGTATTATAAACATAATTCCTTAGCCGAGTTGATTTGCTGTTAAAATTAGTCAGTCAATAAGAGAATGTCTTCATGTTTATATATATATATATATATATATATATATATATATATATATGCATCTTTTCTGGTTTGGTTTGGTTTGTTGGTTTTATGGCATATCAACCTTTGTAGGTTATTTAACGCCAAATCCATTTTTATGTAAATAATCTGTTCTATTGAAAACAGTTCAGTTTAGCATAAGTACAGTTTAATTGTCAAAAACATTTCCATTTCAAACTATTCAAGCAGTTATATGTAATAATTCAGTTAAGTGTAAATATAGTTTTAATGTCGAAAAACAGTTCTATTTGAAATAATTCAGTTAAGCATAAGCACGCAGTTTAAGTGTAAGTATGGTTTAATTGTTAAAAACGTTTCTATTTAAGCTATTCAGTTTACTCAATTCATTTTAGCATAAGTATGCTGTTAATTCTATTTAACCCATAGATAAGGCCCTATCAGGTGCTACCACTCCAGGCCAGAGTGGACCTGGGAGCAATCGCAATGAAGGGGTACTCTGCATTCCCCAAAGATCCAGCACTGCTGGAACCTCACCATCAGATTGTTTAGTGTCATATCCAGGACACTCATTGGGGGGGGTCTTACCCCTCTGCAGAGGTGCAGTCAGTGTATTCTACAGCCCCAGCCGACTGGGGAAGCATCTTTTCTCTTGTATCATTAAATCTAACCCTTCTACTAACGGGTAGGATGTGACACAAGGTCAGTTTTTAAGCAAAGTACATCTGTTTCTTAAATTCACTTTTCTTTCTTTGGTTGGTTGGTTGGTTGTATTTTATAGCATTTCAACCCTTATAGGGTTTTTAAAGCTTCTTTTGTATATCTGAAAACCATAACTTTTTTATCATTGAGGGTTTTTGAACTATTGTCTTCATCTTTATTATTATTTCCACAACATTTTGGCTGATATGTCCTCCGGTCTTCTTCAGGTGTTTGTCGAACTCAGGAACCAACATGGAACTTCAAACTACATCCTTTATTGAATCTACAGAGGTTGCCTGTTCTGATTCCATTAGACATAACCAGGTACAAAGAATACTTAACACTTATACCTGGTTATGCTAAGTTGTGTTACCCCTTTGTGTATGAGGTGATCTGAGATATGGCAATGAAAAGATATTCCATATCCCCCTAAGCTCCAGGACTGGAGCTCCATTATTTGATACAGTTTAGTGTCATATTTAGGACACTTCTCTGTAGAGATGCACTTGGTATATATTTTACAGTCCCATCTGACTGAGCTTCATATATATATATATATATATATATATATATATATATATATATATATTCTACAGTACCAGCTGATTAATCTGAGATAGGAATACTTAGAACCATTTAACAGGAAATACATGATTAAAAGCAAAGAAAAAGAGTGCAATTTTTCCAAAAATGCAATGGAGCATTGAAAATAAAGTTTTCATTACAATCAAACATTTAGAATTGGATCTAATTAAATAAACCATAAGGAGTTGATATGTCGTTAAACAAATAAACCAAATGAAAACTAAATTGAAAATTTATCTTAAGGGTATGAGTTGATGACATTAAAAGCTGCACATGATATTAAAAAAAGAAAGGAATTTCCGTAAAAAAAACAAAAACATAAAAGATTTTTTAATGAAGGAAACTACCATATTTGACGGCATATAAGGTGCACTTTTTTTTATGAAAAATATCTTTAAAAATTCCCCTGCGTCTTATATGCCATGTGTAGGTTTAAAATTCATAGTAGTTGGCCAAAATAGGCTACCTGGCAACTCCTATTAGCTTAGACTTTAGAGTAACTTTCATATACCTATTGTCATTATCTGAAAGGCTGTTATGCAGATCAAAAGTGTTATTGATAATATTCATTATATCAATTTCCTCACATTTAATATTAGTACTTTGTTTTTTTTCTTGATTTGCCCTGCTGAAATTGGGGTCCGTCTTATACACCCATGCAACTTATAAGCTATCAAATACAGTAAATAACATATTTTATATGTTTATATATATTTACCACTGTCTGTACAGAAATTATCATTATTACAAACAAAAATTTGCAATGTGATACTGAAAATATTGAATAGTTATAATCGTAATCAAACATTTAGAAATGATTCAAGTTTTGGCATTAAATAACCCGTCAGAAGTTGATATGTGATTAAATAACCACACCAAATCAGACAAAAAAAATTTTTGCTTTATTAAATACTAAAGATCCATATTTGGCCTCGAGAAATACTCTCTGACATTTAAGCACAAAAGTTGAATTCAAAAGACATTTGAGGCTAAGAAAGAGAGAGATTTTAATCTTCTGTCTACAAAGAAACTGAAACAAAACAACTGCAGTCAGTATATAATTTCTTAAATAACTTTTTGTTGTTAAAGAAGTTTATTACTTTTCCATTCTATTTTGATATTTTTGGCAGCCATCTAACTGTTGATTTTTTTTTTTTTTTTTTTTTTTTTTTTAAGCAGATTAGTCAAAAGGATTAGATTATTTTTCTGGAAATTGATTTTTGATTAGGATCAATCTTAAAACTTGAAAATGAATATCAGAAAATAAAAGAATTATAAATAAGATATAATTTAGAAGAAGCTTATTTATTAAGCTTACCTTAAACTGGCACAAAGTGACACTGCTGGGGACTCTGTGTTATGATAAAACTTTTAGAGGAAGATTGTCAGTCAGAGAAATGTTGCTTCCTCTCTAGAATTGATATAAAATTAATTATGTTTAGTTAACAAGGACATTTTATTTCCTCGGCCAATTAAATTGAAAGAATGCATAAAGACTGAAAAAAGATAGGTATGTAGATATGTACTTATTATATGTACGTGTATATGAAGTTTCTAAAATATATGAAAGTTTGTGAGAGAGTTACATATTTGAGAAAATTTCCATAGTTGTTGGTTGTACAGAATTAAATAAGATTGTATGTATCATGTAATTTTAAGACATTGTGTACTATGAACTATTCTGTTGAATCAAGTTTAATATGACATGGGGTTAGCTGGGGACAAAAATGTCCCTGTTCCTAGAGGATGAACCAGGTCTTCTTTCTTAGGTATCCTGTGAATAAAGACAATAATATCTTCATGTCCCTTTCTTATGTACTGGTTTGGCAATGCCATCTAGTTGTGGTTAACAGAAGGTCTTTGGTAGACAAGGAGGTTAATCTCAGACACATTACAGTCTCTGATATTGATTTGTAAGCGTCTGCTGTAAGTAAACAAATGATTATTGCTAAATAGAAATAGTTACTTGGAACCATACAACTATGTATATATTATTAGTAAGTAAAGTTGGCAACCATAGTTGATGGCGACCTGAAGGTTCCCTTTCCAACAGCTACTACAGTGAGGTGTAGAGAAGGGCGCTACTCCTTTCCTTGGATTGCTCCACTTTACTCTTGATACATACCTTATAATGCTGAGTGTTAAACAAGGAGATATCAAGTACCATTTTTTGAGTCTTTGGTATGACTCAACCTGGGATTGAACCCCGGTCTCCCAGGGCATTGACGAACACTATTTTCTGAAATTAGTAGACCAGTTCACATACCTCAGCAGCAATATCTCATCTACTGAAAGTGATGTCAACATACACCAAGCAAATATGTGGACTACTATTAACAGGTTATTGGTCAACTGAAAATTGCATCTTTCTGAAAAATAGAATGAGATTTCTTCTAAGCAGTAGCTGTGTCAGTACTACTGTATGGATGCACTAACTGGATGATAATGAAACACATGGGAAAAAAGCTTGATATGAACTACACAAAAATGCTACTTGCTGTTTTGAACAAATTCTGGAAATAAAACCCCATAAAACAGCCACTTACCTCCCATCTAACAAACCAAATAAAATGAACAAGACACACAGGGCACTGATCAGAGTCAAATCAGCAGTCAGCTGAGTGGAGACCAACAGGTGAAAGCCGTCCAAAACAACCAAAGACACAAAGATCAGCGGGCAAAGTTTTGGCCTCTGTATTTTGGGATGCACAATGTATTTTGCTCATTGATTACCTTGAGAAAGGAAGAACTATCAATGGCAAATATTATATAGCATTGTCGATGCATTTGAAGGAAGAAATCGCAAATAAATGGCCACAAATGAAGAAAAAAAGTGCTCTTTCACCAAGACAATGCACTGTGTCACAAGTCGATCATAACAATGGCAAAACTACATGAATTGAACTTCAAACTGCTTCCGTACCCACCCTATTCTCCAGATCTGGTCCCCAGTGACTACTGGCTGTTTGTAGATCTCAAAAGAATGCTCCAGGGAAAGAGATTTGGCTCCAATAAAGAAGAGATATCAAAAACTGAGGTGTATTTTGAGGCTAAAGACAAATCGTTCAACAAAAAAAGGCATCGAATTGTTAAAGAAGTGTTGGAATCAGTGTATCACACTCGAAGTAGACTATGTTGATGAATAAAGTTGAATTTTGCCTAAAAGTTGTTATTTTATCAGTTAGGCCAGGCACTTACTGAATGATGTGTTATTTTCAAAAGTTGTATTGCTTCTGCAATATACACACTGCTGATGATGGCCCAAGATGGGTTTGAAAGTACTTGGGAACCAATTAATTAATTACAGAAAATTTATTAGCCAATTCTGGCTGGATATCCATACAGCATCTTGAAAGGATCAAAATAAAAACATGTAGAAAAATTATGTCTATACTATTTAAACAAATATAATATATATACATAAATTATATATATATTAGATTATATTTGATATTTTATACCAGTGTACAAATATATAATTATAGAAAATTTTTTAAAATTCAAGGACATTGAAAATATAATTATGATTGTATCAAGAAACAGCTGCACAAAAAATACTTATATAAACATACAATATACTCAATTCCCAAACCTCTTGGCATAAAATAACTGAAGACAGATTTACCTGTCATTAATCAATCAATCAATCCTTCCTTCCTTGATGACATTTAACTGTGTGCAAACATATGACTATTGTTAAATAGAAATAATTACTTGAAACCATGAAATTATTAGTAGCAGATGAGAATACTTGGACACATACAACTGTGTTAAAATAATTCATATTACATAGGAATACTTGATATCATATAACTGTGTGTAAATAACTTTTAGGAAACAGCTACAAAAATAATATAAGTATGAATGCATAATGTACTCACTCCCTTAGCCTCTCGGGATAAAATAACCCCAGAGGGGTTGACAAGCCATTAAAATCAATCAATCATTCTGACAAAAGAAAATTATTAAATCTCAAAAGATCATCAGAAAAATCAACATTTTTCCACAACAATTCCTGATCACCCTGCTGGAATTCCCTAACATAATAACAGTCAGAGACTCTAACAGATTAAACAGTCAGCCAATATCTACAGCTTCACTAAGGAATTAACCCCAAATTTGCACTTAGCAAAAACCAAAGGTACTTTTAGCTATAGATGTATTTGCTTTTAGATGTGACTGTTTTGCATAGGCAAGGCACATTAGACAGAAATACAGATGCATCTTTATAGATATACATATCTTCACAGACGTATCAGCTACCATAAAAATAAGAATCCTTAGCAATCTGATTACAGCCTGGCTAACTAATCAATACAAAGATAAGTAAAAAGAAATCATGAATGGCCAATGGCACAACATATTCTTTGGTGTAAAAGAGAAAACTAACAGATTTCTCATACAATTCTTCTTTCTCGATAAATGGCTTATTCCCAAACAGCTGATGTAAGGTTTCACAATAAATTTTTTTTTAAATCTATAATAGTTTTGGGAGAAATCATAGAAGCACTAGTTCCATAGATGAACTTCTTTGCAGGATTTCTGCTATAGAGAAAGTTTCTTTGAAATAAAATGAATAAGCACAAGAATCTGTAAAGGCAATATTACTTCATCTTCAACCTCCTAAAATGACACTTGATAAACATTCTATTAATACATACATATCTATATGTGCAGAAGGGGAGTACAAAAGTCTCCATTGCTCTTTTTTGCTTCTTTTAAACATAACATTTGAATATACCATAGGAAAGTTTTAAAAAGAAAGACACTGGAAATTTTCGTTCACAACTAATGTATATTAGATAGTTTGGATAGATTAATTGATTTTAATCGTATGTCAACCCATCTAGGGATATTTTATGCCAAGAGGTTAGGGAATCACATTCATTGTAAATTTATATTTACATTTTCAGAGTAGTTGCTTCTTAAGAGTTTTATTCACACACAGTTATATATCAAGTATTTTTTTGCCCAGTCAGCTGGAGCTGTAGAATACACCGACTGCACCTCTGCAGAGGGGTAAGACCCCCTCCCGCAATGAGTGTCCTGGATATGACACTAAACAATCTGATGGTAAGGTTCCAGCAGTGCTGGAGCTTTGGGGAATACGGAGTACCCCTTCATTGCCATTGCTCCCAGGTCCACTCTGGCCCGGAGTGGTAGCACCTGATAGGGCCCTATCTATGGGTTAAATAGAACTAACAGCATACTTATGCTAAACTGAATTGTTTGAGTAAACTGAATAGCTTAAAATAGAAATGTTTTTGATAATTAAACCGTACTCACATTTAAACTGTGTGCTTATGCTTAACTGAATTATTTGAAATAGAACTGTTTTTCGACATTAAAACTGGATTTACACTTAACTGAATTGTTACATATAACTGCTTGAATAGTTTGAAATAGAAATGTTTTTGACAATTAAACTGTGTACTTATGCTAAACTGAATTGTTTTAAAGAGAACAGATTGTTTACATAAAAATGGATTTGGCGTTAAATAACCTACAAAGGTTAATATGCCATAAAACCCAACAAACCTACCACTCAAGTATTTTTATGGAAATCAATTTGCTCACAATTGTATGGCTTCAAGTATTCCAATATAAGGCAAATAATAAATGGTTTTCCGTAATGATCTCTATTTAATAAAAGTCATTTGTCTGCATACAATCATATATATATATATATATATATATATATATATATATATATATATATATATATAACTAATAATAAACCTTAGTAAAAAATTATAGCTTCAAATAACTATTCTTAATACAAATAATTTATGGCTATATGGAATCGAGTATTCTAGTCTAATACAAACCATTTTTAAACATATCTTTTTGGCCCATAGATGGAAACCTAACAGATACTACCACTCCTTGTTCAGAGTGGATCTGGGAGTAATAGTAATGAAGGAGAAATCTGTGTGTAAAGATAAAAAAAACTCTTAAGAAACAAGTTTACAAAAAATGTTAATACGAACATTCTAGGAACATGATTCCCTTATCCCATGGAGAAAAATAACACTAGATGGGTTGACATGCCATTAAAATCAATTAATTTTTGTTTAACCCTATTTGAAGAAAATAAAAAATAAAAACAAAACCCTCTTTCCATAATAAGAGTATACCAAAAGAAGGCTGTAGAATTAATTGGCCAAAACATGTTAATAATATTGAAAGCAGAAAGAGCTTCAGTGGTTCAAAATGAATTTGAAGAATAAAAAATGAAAATGAAATGTTTAAAAGTTTTTTTTTTTTCTAATGACAAGAATCAATCATGTTTTTTTATTCTTTTTTTCTTTTTCAATCTAAGATTCAAATTTTTCAATTATTTCCCTTTAGAATTGCTCAGTGGTATATAGAACAATTTTGTTTCACTTTGTAACCATAATGTAAAAAAATTAGTCTTTTAATGCTTTTAGTTTAAATTTCTATTTTGCTTCTTAATAGAAAGTCTGGGTTAAATGAACAGACATTTTTTTTAACTTTCATTAAAAGGATTAGGATTTCTCCTTAATCAAATCTTTGTCTGAGTGAATTAATCCTAGGATGAGTGGTTTAATCCTGTGGGATTTATGAAACTTAAATTTCTTTTAATCCTCTTAGAAGATACTGATTCACCCTACGATTTGAACTCCTTTTAAATTATTAGAGATTTGAAATATCAAAGAAAGAACTATCAAACAAAACAATGATGTTTATGCTAACTTAACTCTGTGTGTGGATAGTTTGCAATATTTATCAAAAGTGATTGTGTTTACCAAGCCAAAACACACCAAAAATAACCTGGAAAGTTAGAAAAATAGCACCAAATTACAACACCTCAAAACACTGCCATCTTTACCAAGAAGAAAAAATAATCTTAATAACTTTCTCAGAACAAAACAAACTCATAAATAAATTATCAGAATTCATATTGAAATTTAGACATGAAAAAAAATACTAAGCCACCCAAAAACTACTGACTCCCAAATGAACCAATAAATTAATAGAATTAAAAATAGGATCAAAATTATCATTATACTCTTTTGGAGTTTTTCACACCCGTGTTTGCTGATGATCTTTCTCTGGAGTCTGGGTGGTAGCAAGTCTCCTCAGGACACTTCTGAATATTCTAGTCAGTCTCAAGCATGCTGTAGTGATTGGCCAGAATACTCAGAAGAGTCCTGGAGACTTGAGGAGACTTGCTGCTACTCAGACTCCAAAGAAAGACCACCACCTAACACTGGTGTGAAAAACCCTCAAGGAGTATAATAATAATAATAATAATAATAATAATAATAATAATAATAATGATGATAATTAACTTCCAAGAAGTAAAATAATGTATAAAAAACGAAAATGATTAATCAAACATTACAGAGTAAATGGATTAAACAATACTCAAAATTAATAGAAAATAGCTAAGTAAATAGCTGCACTGTATAAACCAGAGCACCCTTCCCTGAATGCCACACCAACTAAAACTCTTTTTTCAATATGCCTCCCAAAACAGTTTATAAAGGGAATGGTTACAATCTGCATAGCACTTGTTCTGATGATCACATAGACAAAAAATTGACAGTCACCAAGCATCATTAATTCTACACATACACACACACATGTATATATATAAAGTCTGATTCAAAATTTGGGGAAATTTGAAAAAATTGATCAATCCGTTCATCAGTCAAGCAACAGTTTCCAGGTTTGATATTTTTACAGATCTCTTAAAATCATTTAACCAGGAAATGAAGAACTTCAGTTTCTAACATTTTCTTTCTTTGATGAAGTGATTTTGAAAGCATCTTTTAAATATACTTTTTTCTGTTTTTGATTGATTTTAGAACTGTGTTGAGTTCATCAAGTGACCAATTTTGATGTCTAGTTGGCCATGAACAGATTCTTGAAGTATTCTTTCCACTTCTGAAGTCTTTCTTCTTGACTAGCAGCTTTGTTTTGATCTCAAAGTGCTTTTCCTACCACTAATTTTATTTACTGCCAGCCATGTTAATTGAGATTGTTTATATTCTAGAAAATTTCTGATTTTATTTGATTTGACCTTGGATGTATTCTAGTTGTTCCTTTTGTTATGCTTTAGTTAGTTCTTTCCGAACATTTGTAAGTTTAAGTTTGTAACATTGGTATTTGCTGCTTTCTTTTATTAGCAAAAACTTACATTCATCAGCTCTGTGTAGATACTGGATATTGTCATGGGGGCCAGCCAAGAGCAATGGCTGATAGGAACAGCTGGTGAGAGAGATTCAAGGGAATCCTAGCTATCAGTATGACTTGATGATAATATATATATATATAACATTTTCCAGGTTTTGAATGTCAGTCTGACTGCCGAAGTGTTAAGCTGGAGTTAACTTAACACCGAGATGAATATTCTTCTGGTATTCATAGTAATAGGAAGAGTTCATTATAGTCTGTAAGGTAGGTACCATAACCGATATGATATATATAACATATAGGGTGTTTCAATATATTTGATGTCATTTAAGGTGTAAAAAATCAGAATGACAAATGCAACTAAAGAAGCCTATTGTTGAGCAAAACAAAATTAATTCATCAAAATTTGAAGGAGAAATTCATAGATATAAACAAAACGCAAAAGAGAAATGGATGAAAAGCTGCATCCTCCCCTTTCTAAGAAATGCAGAGGCATAACTCTTACTGCTATAGCTGCTAAGGCTTATAATGCCCTGCTTCTTAAGCATATCCAAAATTCAAAATGGATTTGGGAGAAATTGATCGCCAACTTCTCAGATTCTGATAATCCATCAAATTATTTAAGGAATTTGGGCAAAAACTTTTGTGACAACACTTTTAGATAGATTTCTCCAAAGCATCTCTCTCCATATGTAGAGAAAAGATGGAACAGATACTCTTAGCATATGATCTTCCCAAAGAAATTATTACCACTATAATGTTTCTCTAGAAAAACTCAAAAGCAATGGTTTGCTCACCCAATGGCAACACTGACTTCTTTGATATCATCACAGAAATTTTGTAAAGATATAAATTGGCACTACTATTATTTATATAATCTATCGAGATTATCTACTATGAATGTCAATAGATCTTATGAAAGAAAATGGTGTTACACTAAAAAAGACAAGGAGTAGACAATATCCTGTAGAAAATATAATGGATACAGACTATGCAGATGATCTAGTGCTTCTTGTATATACACCTGCTTATGCCATATCTCTACAGCATAGCTAGGAGCAGGCAGCAAGAAACATTGGTTTCTATGTGAATTCAGATAAAACAGAGTTCATGCATTTTAAACAAAATGATACCATCTCTACTTTAAATAGACAGCCTCTGAAATCAAAAAAACATTTCACATACATTATTTGCAGTATTGCATCTACAGTAAGAGATACTTATATATGCATAGGAAAAGCATGAACAACTATGGATAGGCTATCGATCATGTGAAAATCTGATCTCTGATAAAATGAAATGGGAATTCTTTCAAGTAGCCGTATCAGTACTACTGTCTGGTTGCACCACTTGTACTTTAACAAAACATACAGAGAAAAAGTTTGAGAGGAACTAAACAAGAATGCTATATGGTGTTCTGAACAAATCCTGGAAACAAACCCTCACAAAACAACAACCGTATAGTCACTTACCTCCTATCTCATAAACCATCCATGTTAGATGAACAAGACATGGTGAAAATCATACGTAATGTTCCTCTGTGGACTCCTACTGAACCCACCAGTGTTGGCCCATTAGCAAAACTTATATTCATCAGCTCTGGGCAGATACTGGATGTTGTCTTGAAGGCCCACCAGGAGCAATGGCTGATAGGGACAAATGGTGGTAGAGAATCAAGGGAATCCATGCTATCAGAATGACTTGATGATATATATAACATTTTCCAAGTTGATGATGATGATATATATAGCATATAGGGTGTTTCAATATATTTGATATATGATATATATAACATATTGGGTGTTTTCAAATACTATATGATATGATATGATATATATAGTATATAGGAGGTTTGAAAATATGATATGATATATATAACATACAGGGTGTTTCAAAATATTATATGATATATGATATGATATGATATATATAGTATATAGGGTGTTTGAAAATATGATATGATTTATATAACATACAAAGGGTTTCAAAATACTATATGATATATGATATGATATGAAAAAGGAAGTTACTTACCAAGTAACAGAAACTCACCAAAAAGTGAGCAGATAGAAAACGCTCCTTTAGCCATTCTTATTTCCACCGAGCAGTTTTAACTCCATGCTTGTTTTGGGGTCGTCAGGAAGGAATGTGCACCGTTGATGATATATGATATGATATGATATATATAGTATATAGGGTGTTTGAATATATATGATATGATATACATAAGATACAGGGTGTTTCATTATACTATATGATATATGATATGATGTATATAACATATTGTGTGTTTCAACAAATTTGATGTCATTTGAGATGTAAAAGTCTGAGCAACAAATGCTACTAAATGTTGAGCAAAACAAGGTTCATTCATCAAAATTTGAATGAAAAATTCATTGATGTGAGGATTTCATAAAGTTTTTTACTAGTTTTCAACTATCTCTTCCAATGCTGGGGGTTGTCCTTGATTCTTTTGCCCTGCACAGACAGCTTTTCTCTGCCATGTACAAATCTGCATTGCAGGTGACCCATTTTTAGTGAATTCTCTCACAAGTGCATGCTGCACAGTCCTGTTTGACTATGTGCAAACTCTAACACACAAAATGTCTTTTCTTTTCATGAGAATTACATTTATATACTTGAAAAGAAAAAAAAAAATTAAAGAAGGAATTTTAATTTCTTTCTACAAAAACTGTAACAATTTTAGATCATTTGAATTAAAAGTGGTCAAGTGATCAAATTACAAAATAATATCAATTTTTCTAAAACACCCTGTATGTATGTACAAAATAGATGCAACCCATTAATATGATAATGATTTATTACTGAAACAAGTACAATGGGGGTCATTTGGAACATTGCATCCTGTGATCAAGAGACATCAAATCAATGTTTTTTTTAATTGTTATATCAGCTCCAAGGATGTGCAATCTTTTTTTGAGGTTTCTTGTCTCGGTAATAAATTATTATCATATTAAGAGGTTGTATCTATTCTGAGACAGTTTTGAATGATTTTGTCTCCAAACAAGTAAAATATTTTTTCCTCTCTTGTTCTAGGCATTGTGATCAAGGATTAAGAGTTGTTATGGGGTACTATTTTCAAATTTGAAACAAAAAAAAAAAACACAACATTATTATTAATAGAGTTATTAGCAGTCACATGAGCCCCATGTATATTGAGACACCCTATATTTCTGCAACTACATATATATATATATATATATAATAAAAATAGTAATATTAATCATCTAGTTTGCTATATTCATAAATAAAGTGTTCAATGTTGGTGAGAAACCATATGAAGAACTAAGTTAGGATAGTGTAGATACGGAGTCAGTGGCAGTTGGTAACTGCCAGTTTCTTGCCTCTGCAATCATCAAGCCTATATGTAATTATAGCTGTTTAGTGAATAAAACTGGACAATTTTGTTATCAATTTCAATAAAAAATGAGTCATTATTTTTCAAACTGAATAAATATAAATTTTAAAGAAAGGGAATAACTGAATTTCTCTTTGCATACCCTCAGGGTGTATTATTCCCAACAAGGTGCATTACAAAAACTTTTGTCTTATATCAGTTTTAGTATTTACCCTATTAAATCCATTTCTTTTCTCGCTCTATCCTGTGTATAGAATACATTGACTGCATTTTTGCAGAGAGAGTAAGACCTCCACCCTCAACATTTGAGGCTAGGATCCTGGTGTCTGATCAGTCTTTGACCCAACAATTGAAGCAGTCATGTGACTTGCAACACTCCACTTTGGTCCTTACTTGGCTAGACAAACAGTCAGAGACGCCTGATCCTATCAGTTGGCTGGTCATGTCAAGCCCTAGTACCTATATGATTAACTTTTGACTGTATTCTTCAAATTGCTCTTGTGGCAAACAAGTACCCAACCCTATTTTATCTTGAAGGTGCTAGAAGGAGGTGGCTAAGGGTCAATTGCTCTAAGATAGCAATACTTGAAACCATTTAAACTATGTGCAAACAAATGATGAATATTAGATAGAATCCTTTCTATTAGGTAGCAGTACCTGAAATTATTTAACTGCATGCAAATAAATGATTAATATCTAATTGAATTATTAATATTAGATGGCAATACTTGAAACTATTTCATAAATAGAATTATTAGTTTTAAGTAGCAATACTTGAAAATATTTAACCGTGTGCAAATAAATGATTAATATCAAATAGAATTATTAGTGTTAGGTAGCAATACTTGAAAACATTTAACTGTATACTAACAATCTAACTTGTTTAAAAATAAAGTTACCAACACACTAGTCACTTACAAATCATATATATATATATGTGTGTATGTGTGTGTGTGTGTATGTATAAAGGATTTGGTATTAAATAACCCACAAGGGTTGATATACAGTTAAAAGAAATGGCCAAACCAAACCATCTCTTACCAGTGAGAATATTAATCAAAGACGAAACAAACATATACAGTAACATTTTCTCTGAACTGAATTTGGCAGAACTCTCTTTTATTTGGCACCAGCATAGGCAGATCCTTCCCACATCGGGTAGCAGAAGAGACAGGCATCTCTTTTTGATATACTGGCATGTGCAGGCTTTTACTTTCCCTTGATCAGACATGAGCAAACATGATTAAAAAGCTGGCCACATGAGACATGACTCATAGTTTGATTTTATGGCATATCAACTATTGTAGGCTTTTTAATGCCACATCCGGTTTATACATATGTATATGATTAATCCATTTATACCTATGTATCACTACCAATTCATTTAAACATCAATCATTTGTTTACAAATAGTTAAATGATCAAACAGTTCTTTTTCAAACAATGTGATTTAGCTTAAATCATTTGTTTGTACTCAGTTTAATATTAAACAGTTCTATTTGACCATAGATAGGACCCAATAAGGTGCTACCACTCTGGGTCAGAGTGGACCTGGGAGCAATGTCAATGAAGGGGTACTCCGCATTCCCCAAAACTCCAGCATTACTGGAGACATGGCTCATTCTCAAGTGAGCTCCACAACAAAAAAAAAAAAATCACCATAATTTTTCATTAAAGGTACCTCAACCATTTTCACTAGAGAAGACCACACACATAAGTATTTACCTTAGAAATTGGGAAAAGTTGATAGTTTTTTTCAATTTAGTAAAAAAATTTTTTCCATAAAAAATTGGAGTCTTTGGTGGGGCATTCAGAAAGCACCCATGCACAGTACTAAAGAAAAAAGAAACCTGCTTATGCTGGTACGAGAGAAATGTGAGCCCTGCCTTTGTTGGTGCCAGAGAAAGACAAGACCTGTCAATACTAGTACTAAAAGAGAAAAGACCAACCTATGCCTGTACCAGGCAGGTCACTCCTTTCTCAGGTACCAGCATAGACAAGTTTGTCTTTTTTCTAATGCTGACATAGACAGGTATCTCATTTTTTCTGTGCTGGTATAAGCTGGTATATTCTGGCATAGTCAGGCTTCTCATTTCTCTAGATGTAGATCTAGTTTTCTCTTTTCTTTGGTACCATCACAGGTATATTGACCTAGGCAAGCTTCTCCTTTATCTGGTGCATATATAAGCAGGTCACTCTTCTTTTTTTTTTCTTGGTACCAGCATTGGTAAGTCATTTTTTTTAATATTGATCTAGGCAAGATTCTCCATTCTCTGGTGCTGGTATCGGCAAATCTTTCCTTTCTCTGTATAGCATACATCTATCTCCATCTATTTAGCAGTAAAAAAATGACTGTCTTGACTAAGTGCTCTAAATCATTGCAAAATGCATTTACCATTTATCCATGAATGTTGTCAACTGTGTAACATGAATTTTTGGCTTTCTTCCATTAAAGTAATCTGCTTGATCAATGGAATCTTTATCAAAGCGGCACCTTTTTGGTAAATGATTTATGACATAGATTACATTTTTCCCCCTTTAGTTTTTAGTTGAACATATTCCAGTGTTGGCAAATCTATATGCATAGAATTCAAGCTCGTACACAAGAAATATTTATAATTTTATAAAGTACTGAACAACCTTTGAACCTGTTGGGATCTCATTGTAATATGAGTCCATGATAATATTGATGCTACTATTTAGGAAGGAGTGAAGGATTCAAACTAGCATTTAATAGTGAGCAGTGGTCCATGATGATACTGATGTTTCTATTTAGGAAGGAGTGAAGGATTCTAATTGATATTTCATAATGATCAGTGGTCCATGATAATACTGTTATTTCTATTTAGGAAGGAATGAAGGATGCTAATTAGGTTTTCATAGTGAAAAATGGTCCATGATGATAATGAGGCTTCTATTTAGAAAGGAGTGAAGTGTTCTAATTAGTATTTCATAATTGTCTACATTAATGAAATGCCTGGAGAAAAAGCTAGACATAAACTCTATGAGGATGATCCATGCTGTTTTGAAGATATCCTGGAAGGAGTACCCTGTAAAATAGCAGCTGTATGTATTTATCAGGCCCTCTGCACAAGAAGGATTTGACACAAGGTCAATTTTTTAGCCAAGTTTAACTGGTCTGAATTCAGAGTTTTCCATCTTCTTGACTGGTTGCCACACCAAGTTTAAAGATCGCAGTCTGCTCTACTATTTACCCATAGCTGGAGGTGGGGGGTAGGGTTATATATATCTATACCTTTTCTAATGATACCAGTGCTATGTGAAATGCAAACAGTCTTGTCCAAGGTTTTGAATTCAAGTTGTTGAGTTCATTTCTTATAACAATAACCATTACATCACAAGCGCCTCCAAAGCAGCAGCTGTATGGCCACTTACCCCCATCACATAAACTATCCGAGTAAGACAAACAAGACATGATAGGTACTGCTGGAGAAGTAAGGTCAACCTCATAAGCCATCTTGTCCTATGGTTTGATGGTATATCAACCATTGTAGGTTATGCAATGCCAAATCCTTTTTATACATATATATTAAATATACATGATTTGTAAACATTTTATAGATAACATTTTTAAACAATCCTAAGCTCATTTTTTCACACTCAGTTAAATGGTTCCAAATATTACTATGTACCACTACCAATTCAATTAAACATCAGTCATTTGTTTACACTCAGTTAAATGATCAAACAGTTCTATTTCAAACTATTTAATTTAGCAAAAATCATTTGTTTGTACTCAGTTTAAATGTCAAACAGTTCTATTTGATCCACAGATATGACCCAATCAGGAGCTACCACTCTGGGTCAGAGTGGACCTGGGAGCAATGTCAATGAAGGGGTACTCCACATTCCCCAAAAACTCCAGCATTACTGGAGTCTCACCATCAGATCATTTAGTGTCATATCCAGGAAACTCATTGGCGGGTGTATTCTACAGCCCCAAACAACTGGGCAATCTCCTATGTACACCTACACATTGACGCACCCATGCTGGATGACCAGCTTTGTGCAGACACTGGATGCTGTTTAGAGGACTTACCAAGAGTGATGTCTAACAGGGACAGATGGTGAAAGAGAGTCAAAGGAATCTGTGTTGTAAGCATACTTTGATGATGGTTATTTACTTAGACTGAATACTTGTTTGCTTTCCAGTATGACAATTACTATAGATGGTTGGTGGAATAACTTAAAAACATTATGTGGTGGTTAAATCGTTTAGTAATAAATGGAAAGTTACTTTTTGTTTTTCAGTTTAATTTATCTCTTAAAATTGGTTTTATCATGTTTACAGAATTCTCAAGAAAAAAACAACAGAAATTGAAAACAGATAATGTAAAAATTGGAGCACTTTTTATTATAGCCACAAATTTCAATGAAACTTCAATGCCTTTGACACACATAGGAAGTGATTATTTTTCTTGCTTATCATTATCAAAGTTCCTTAAGTTGTGAAAAGTTATAATTTTCTTAAAAGAAAATTATCAGAAATATCAAAAACTTGGAAATTTCTTAGAATTTTCTTTTCCTCAATTTGATATCCTAATTTGTGATTAATTCTTTCCTAATGCAACTATTAAACAGTTGTCTGAGTTTGGAAAAGGACAAATTGTGACTTATAATGATTGTGGACTGTCATCAATTGTTCAAATTAAATATTTTATGTCAGCTGTCTGGGGGTTTTTTTTTTGTTTTTTGTTTTTTTCAATACAGTTCACTCAAAATTTAATGTAATTTTCCTAATTTATCATTAAAACACCTTTATCACTGGACTCTAGAGATAAATATAATAATGAGGATAATACCTATCACCAAAATCCGATAGATTTTTAATAAGATTTCATGAAATGGAAACTAAAAAACCTGAAATTAATATTAACAAATAATGAAAATAGTTTTCCATGTTTTCCATCTTTTCTTTTTATCAGCTTTGAAAAGCAAATCCTTTGATGAACAGCAGTTAGTGGAGTAAATCTGGCTTGATTTCAGAGTTTTCCTTCACCTAGGTTGGTTGCCTAACCAAGGTTAAAGAAATCTGTCTCGTTTTCTATTTACCCATAGCTGTGGAGAGAGCAAACGGATTTATGCTTTTCCCAAGAACAATAACACAAAGTGAAACTCAAAAACGCTTAGCAAATATTTGAACACAGATTGCTGATTCTAATTTCCATAATGCTAAACATCTGGCAAAACATATAATATATTTTATTCTGAAATTAATGATTTCTGAGAAAGAATACATATTTCCAATCATATTAGTCTCCATGGTGTAAGGGCTAAAGTGCTTGACTATGGCTGTGAAGTAATTGATTTTAAATCTCAGATCCACTATAAAGTTCACTTTCAGACTAAAACCCTTGGGAAAAGTATGAGCTCCCTTATCTCTTCAGCTATGGGTTAGATAGTATCACTGCTATTTGTCTGAATTTCTAAGAAGCTCGATAATTTTTATCTTGTAGAGTATTTGGACTATTGTCTTCATTGTTATACTTACAATGTTTTGGCCGAAATCTTCTTCAACATTCTTCCGGTGTTCCATGTTAAACTCAGGAGCCTGCACACAACCCTGAACTGAACCCTTTACCTAATCCAATAAAGCAGGACTCATGGCACAGTGGATATAGACATTTAGTTGAAATGTGCTTCTGAGTGGAATCATTCAGAGGTTGCAGGTTCAATCCTAACTACAGATAAGAATAACAAAGAATACTTGCTATATCTTAACTATTGTACCTGGTCATGGTTAACAGAATCGGAACAATCTATCCCTGTGGATTGAATAAAGGGTTCAGTTCAAGGTACTGGGTCGGCTTCAGAGTTTGACATGAAATGCCTGAAGAAGGCCAAAGGATGTATCAGCCGAAACATTGTGAGTATAACAATAAAGATGAGGTCAATAGTCTGAACATCCTAAGTGATAAAAAAAAGTATCACTGCTGTTCTTCTAAAAGGATGGCTTTGGCTTTAAATAGCTCATGAGCGTTATTTAAGAAGAATTGCTGGTCTAGATTCTTCTATGACTTTACAGAAACTTGCAAATCTTTCAAAAGAACTTCACTCGGATATAATTCTTTCTTCACTACATTGCCTTCTTGTAATGAGGCATATATAATTAAAGTAAAGGAGTTCTTAACTAAACAAAGTGACATTAGTAAGCAACATAAAGAATGTTTAACCACCAGAGTTACTTATCTTAAATGATGAATTCATGCCTTTCCCAAGGTCATAAGCATGAAGTGAAATGCAAAAATTTCTTTTAGAAACAAACAAAAAGTTGGGTTTTTTTTCAGAGTTATCTGTTAAATAATGAATGTTAAAATGTCCATATCAGTAGCAAAGTTGGTGACTGTAGTCAAGGGTGACCCAAAAGCTCCCTTTTCAGTAGCTACTACACCTAAGTGTAGGGGAGGGTGCTACTCCTTTCCCTGGATTGCCTCACTTTACCCTTGATATGTACCTTATAATGCTGAATGTAAAGCAAGGAGGTATCAAGTACCATTTTTTAAATCTTTGGTATGACACAACCTGGGATTGAACCTCAGTCTCCCAGACCATTGGTGAACACTTTACCCAATAAGCCAATGAGCCAGTTTAAAATGTCCATGTAGATATGGACAATTCCAAAGATTTCTGTCTTAAATAGACCAGATTTTTGGTAGCAGGTTATTCTTAACTCTTTGAATGGTGTAATGGTTAGCACACTAGACTAGCAAACCTTCACAAGTGAGTTCAAGTCTCATTGGGTACCCCATTCATATGGCCTTGTGCCATATCTAAGCAAAAAGCTACTATTCTTAACTCCTCCCTGAGACCTTGCTGAGCAGGTGAATGCTTAATGATTGCTGGGTCTCAGATAGAGAAACTGACTATATGTGCTTAGCAGAGTTGAGTTTATTGCTCTGCACTTGAGGCACCCCAAAAGAGGAATACCGATGAGACCAAGTATTTTTTGGTCTAGCCATGCATGTCTCATTTTGCGCATGGCTCCCAACTATAAAATGACCTTATGTCATATATCATCTTGGTGGGAACTCGGTTATATCCCTTCTTAACTACTTGCCCGGTCAATCTTGGTTACAACGAACTTTCTCTGTTAGCACTTTATGGTGGTTGAATTTTTCAGACATTTTCGCTTATAGAATTTCAAGGTAATTTGTGTTCTTGTTTGGTATCTGATGACATTCTGGGTTATTCTATTCTTACCCCATGTTATCTTGCTGGTTTAACTTCTTGGATATGAAAACTGCAAGGAATTATATGAAAGAAGACTGGAAGAGAAGATATGAGGCCAATATATCTTTTATACTTTGCCTTTATTTCTGGGTTCAACAACCATTCAGTGGGTGTGGAAATTCTTCCTGAATACAAATGAAATGGTTGCATCTCCCAGTCAAGGTGTTAAAATGTGTTAGTTGTTAAATCCATTATATGATGTTTTAATTGTGATTCTGACGAGTCTATTATTTGGTGTTTTTAGTCATGGGTCATTGGTAAAAGAGGTGGCTGCTACCCATGGAAAGGTTTGCCAACGCGTCGTCTAGAGATGGATGCATGGTGCCTTCCACCAGTAAGTAAGAAAGATTTGGGTGTTTTAACTCCACTGGTCACTATTGAAGAAGGACAGGCTTCTTTCTTTTGCCGAGAGGGTTCCTTCTTTGCGCATTCACCAACCTTTTTCCTGTCAGTGGCTTCTGGGAGTTTCTGCATTTTTTGTATTTATTTTTTCTTTATTTATCTTTATTAATTCCCACTCACTTAAACATATCCCTTACTTAATTGAATATGTTCTTTAGGTTTAGTTTCCTTTCTTAGGCCTTAAAGTTGCCTGATTAACCAAGTATATTAATGGCTACACATTTGAATAGACAATTATATCTCTTGATGACAGCAAATACTGAATAATTAATTAATTACCATTTTATAATTTAGAGAATAGTCATTATCATCGTAAGTATTGCATGATGAACAATCAAACCCATTCTTTGTGTGGCTTGTGTTGTTACCATGACAATGATGCTGGAATTCTTGTGTAGGGCCATTCAAATGAAACAAATTACGATGATTGCCAGTAGAAAACAAGTAAATTTTCCCAAATCATTCATTATGTGAGGTGGCATGTCATTTAAAGGACATGGAGAGGTGGCAATCATTAAATGAACAATCCTAAATAAATCATACCCAACCAAGTACGGAACAAAAATGACTGTGAATATCAAACCCCTCATCTTAATTTTGACATTTCTTAAGATCCAGAATAAAATCACCACCAACAAAATTCTTAAAAAAGACTATACAAACAAATATAAATGAACTAACTCCCAAGGATCCAACAAAAACATAAATAAATCTTATGGATATTGAAACTACCTACATAAGTGTAAACCTCAATCAAGCAGATATATATATAGGCAGCGGTCGTATCAATACTGCTATATGGATGCACTACTTGGATGCTAACTAAACGGCTGAAGAAGAAACTAGACGGCAATTACACAAGAATTTTGAGAGCAATATTGAACAAGTCCTGGTGATAACACCCCACAAGACACCAACTATACGGCCACTTGCCTCCCATCACAAAAACTATACAAGTTAGACAAACCAGACATGCAGGACACTGCTGGAGAAGCAAGGACGAACTCATCAGTGATGTACACCTATAAACCCCCACATAGGGCCAAGCAAAAGCAGGATGACCTGCTCGAACATACATACAGCAGCTATGTGAGGATACGGGATGTAACCCTGAAGACCTGCCAAAAGCAATGAATGATAGGGAGAAGTGGCGTGAGAGGGTCAGGGATATCCGTGCTGGCGGCACAACATGATGATGATGATATATATATATTATTCAGTCAAGTTAAACCGGAGTTGGGAATAATTCCTTCAGGACAATAAAATTATTTAACCATGAACATATAAATCTTCTTGGTAAAGAGCTCAATGTAACTGACATCACAGAGCAACAATGCCTTTAAGAAAAACAAAACCCGGTCGCATCAGGATTATAAATTTATTTCCATTCTGTTATGGGTATTGATATGACTCAATAAGACCAAATTTAACAGGATTTCTTCAGATCCAATGGCAGTAAAAATGAGAATAAGGAGATTATACGTTAATGAGAAAATATTCCAAGAAAGTAGTAAAATATACAAGGAAGCCCTTAAGAATAGCAGGTTTAGGGAAAGGTTTACCAACTTAGAAGAAAATATACCTAATGAAAAGAGTTTGTACATTAATAAAGAAAATACAAAGTACAGTCAAAAAAGTAGAAAAAGGAAAATTATATGGTTTTAACCCCCACCCCTTTCTGTAGACTAGCGAGTATAAATGTATGTAAATATTTTCTGAAATTGATAGTAAGCACTTTAACCATAATAATATACTACATAAAATATTTAATAGGAAAACATTTAAAATTAGTTACTCCAGCACGAAAAATATCTTTTAAATAATCAATAATCATAATAAAGAGAAAATTAGAAAATTTCATGACCGAACGAATAATAATAGTAATAATGATAATAATAATACTAGTTGATAAAACGAATGTAATTGTAAAACCCAAAAAACTTTTCTTCAGGAAAGGCATATAAAATCAATGACATGGCAAGCAAACTGTCTGAGTCTGGTCAACAAGTGTTGGTTGAAAAGTTCATAGACTGACCAAGATTCTCTCAAGACATGTAACTCCATGAGGTTGATTTTTTAAAATAGTCCCTCTTGCGGTCCACACACTTTTTCCATTGGTGCTGCAGTGCTTGGATCGCAGTGGAGAAAAAAAATCATCAACAGCAGATATGACATTAACATATGAACTTTTCAGACCACCCTCGTAAATCTAATTGAAAATTTATGGTGGAATTTTTTTTTAAATGGTTCATAGGAATGTTCTATTCACCAAAGATCTATGAACTGTCATTCAAAAAAATTGGAACCCCTTTGATAAAGAATTCTGCTTGAAAGAATTAAGACAGTCATAAAAGCTTGAGAAGAGGCAACTAAGTATTGATTCTTATTTTTTTTGTAAATGAATTCAATAATTTTTTCTTCAACATTGGGTTATTCCATGTCTTTGAAAAAATGATACCATTGATTTAAATAATTTCAGCTAGTTTGCTTAAGGAATATTTTATGAAGCTGGAATGTTCAGAAGGAGTCTCTGTTGTGTGGTGGCTAATGTACTGAACTGCAACATGGTAGATAGCGAGTTCAATTTCCAGTCACGCTATTACATTCACTTTCAGACGAATACCCTTGGGAAAGATATAAATGCCTTACCCTTCCAGCTAGAGCTTATATAGTACCACTACTGTTCTTCTATGAGGATGGCTATGGATTTAAAAAAAACCATGAAGGTCAACATGTGATTAAACAAAGAAACCAAACTAAACCAGAATGTTCAGTTAATAAAGAAAAAAATGTTTTGCATCTCATCTGTTATTAGTTTATTTACTGCTAAATGAAAAAAAAATAGTGAATATCCTCTATGTCTACTAATTCCATAATTTTTGCCAGGAGCAATATATTAAAGGAAAAAATTGCAAGTGATATTTTTTGAAAAGCATCATAAATGAACAGAAAGGGATTGTCAGTGGTCAGGAATTAATATAGATATTACAGACAAAATAGAGTTATATGTACAATAGAAACGCATTTTTTTTTCTAAAAAATATTACAAGTAATTTTTTTAGGAGGTGCCCCAAGCATAATGTTTATTATCATAAGAAATGGACTTGATGACTGGATCTCAAATCCTGGACAAGGATGTTTGCATTTCAATTCACATTAATGCCCTTAGGCAAAGGATGATTCCATTACTTCTCCTAGCCCCAGCTATGAATAAATAGTAGTGTAATATAATAGCCAAGGGATTTCAGTTCATGCCTTTGGGTTTAGTTAGGCTGATAACCTTTCGGCTCAGCACATGGGATAGTTAGGTGCAACCTCGATGCAGGTGGTAACGTGTGCGCATGCACAGAGCGAACATGCCACTCAGAGATGTCACAATAGCTTGAGATGATGAAACAGGTGAGGAAGTGCGGGTGACGTCATGCACCAGAAGCACACGGAGGATTTGGGGGATTTCGAAGAAAGTTGGAGAGTTGAAACTAGACAGCGGACAAGACAGTGCTCGCTGAGGCGAGGCGAATTTGCGCGCTATGGGTGCTACGCGAGATTGGGGCCAGATGAAGAAGCCAGCATAAAAAGATTGTGTCTATCTCCTTATGTCGAAACCTTTAACTCAAAGTTAATAAAAAGGTTTCGTACCTGAACAAACAAGTTGTTACGTGTTTTCGAATTTCGAGATTTCTATGTTCTATCGGTATGAACATTATATGTCTATTTCGCACATGGCATTAATTATGGCTATGTAACAGAAGGGTAAACTGGTTCTGTAGCTTTGGTGATGTAACCAGTGTAGGAGAAGGAAAACTTTGGTTTCAAACCGACTGTACTCTACATAAAAACTGATCTAGCATTGTATTCAGCTTGTGGGGAGGGGCTGGATACAAGGGTTGTTCAAAAAGTTTTAAGCTTAACCAGGAAAGAAGAGTCGTAGCTGAGCATTTTTGCAGTGGCAACACACTAACACTTATAAAAATGTAATGGTTATCGTCATAGGAAATGGACACGGAGATACGAGTCCAAATCCTGGACGAGACTGATTGCATTTCACATAGCACTAATATCCTTGGGAAAGGTATGAATCCAATAATTCTCCCTCCAGCTATGGGTAAATAGTAGGGCAGACTAGGTTCTTCAGCCTTGGTGAGGCAACTAGTCTAGGAGAAGGAAAACTCTGAATTTAAACCTGTTAAACTCCGCTTAAATACCGGACATTGGCCTAGGGGTTAGAGTGTTCGCCAATCGCCCAGGAGACCTGGGTTCAATCCCAGGTCGAGTCATACCAAAGACTCAAAAAATGGTACTTGATGCCTCCTTGCTTAATATTCAGCATTATAAGGTACGGATCAAGGGTAAAGTAGAGCAATCCAGGGAAGGAGTAGCGCCCTCCCCTACACCTTGGTGTAGTAGCTATTGAAAAGGGAGCCTTCGGGTTACCCTCGACTATGGTCGCCAACCGTACTTACTTAAACTCCGCTTAAAAATTGACCTTGTGTCATACCTTACCCGAGTGGAGGGGTTGGTAAATAGGATAAAAATGTAAAAACTAATTCAGATTTCTGTCTTAATTTCTATGCTGGTGAGATGCATACAAACGTGAGTGGCGTGTGACAATGTAAAATCTAGGCGAGGTATAGAACCTTTTGAATGACTCCCGTAAAAAAAGGCACAGTTAGTGGTCAAGAATTATTGCAAGCATTACTGACATAAATGAACTATAATATGTATTATGTATAATGTAAATGTATTGCTGATGATTTTCCAATAGAAATGCATTGGAAATTTGATTGTCAGTGTTCAGGAGTTAATGTAACCATTATTGACAAAACATAAATGCATTCAAAGAAATGTTATGCATTGCAAATGAGAAAAATGTATAGTCAATAGCCAGGAATTAATGCAAGTATTACTGTCTGAATGGGGTTATTCTATCTATGATTATATAAGAAGCTAAAACCTTAAATATTGACAGCTTTGACTTAGTGTGATGCTGAGTAAGTATCCCTGGGGTGGAAGGTCCAAAATACATAAATAAATCAATAAACCTCTTATATATATATATATATATATATATATATATATATATATATATATACAGAGAGAGAGAGAGAGAGATGAATTAAAGTGATAAGACAAATAGAAATATTTCTTTTTGCTATTTACTTTTTTATTGTTCTCAATTTGTTTCTTGCCCAGTCAGCTGGGGCTGTAGTATACACTGACTGCTTCTATGCTGAGGGGTAAAACTCCTCCCCCAATGAGTGTCCTAAACAATTTGATGGTGAAGTTCCAGTCATGCAGGAGCTTTGGGGAATGTGGAGAACCCCTTCATTGGCATCGCTCCCAGGTCCACACTGACCCAGAGTGGTAGCAACTGATAGGGTCCTATCTATGGGTCAAATAGAACTAAACTGCATACTTATGCTAAACTAAATTACTTGAAATAGAACTGTTTTTGACAATGAACCTGTGCACTTATGTGAAACTGAATTGTTTAAAATAGAACTGTTCTGACATTGAACCTGTGTACTTGTGCAAAACTGAATTGTTTGAAATAGAACTTTTTTAGCATTTAACTCTGTGTAAACAAAAAACTATACTTATACTAAACTGAATTGATTAAATGGAACTGTTTATATGTATAAAAATGGATTTGCCATTAATAATCTACAGAGGTTGATATGCCATAAAACCAAACCAAACTCAACTAGTTTCAATGTTATGTCATCATCAAGAGAAAAGTTTATTAGAAAGTTTTTAAAAGAGTTGATATATTGTAAGAGAAGTGATGAAAAATGAACTGATAACATAGTCTATCCGTTCACTGAATGAAAAGTTTTTTGTTATCCAAATATGTATAATTATGTAAGTAAAGTTGGCGACCATCGGTGAAGGTGACTCGAAAGGCTCCCTTTTTATAAGCTACTCCACCGATGTGTAGGAGAGGGTGCTACTCTTTTCCTTGGTTATGCACCTTATAATACTTAGTGTTAAGCAAGGAAGTATCATTTTTTGAGTCTTTGGTATGACTTGACCTGGGATTGAACCCTGGTCTCCTGAGCCATTACCGAACACTCTACCAACTAGGCGAATAATATATATATATATATATATATATATATATATGGGAAAAATGGGGTAGATTGGGCTTTCAGGCTTTGGTAGGGTGACTGCTCTAAATCAAAAAACTGATGAAGGTAATGTAAGCATTATCAACAGACTGTAGTTTTTTATATGCATAATGTAAATGCATAGGGGAAGTGTTGAAATGTGAGTTCGAACGCCAGTTGCGTCATTATGTAGGGAACGAATAAATAAATAAAAAAATTAAATTTTAAAAAAATAAATAAATAGATAAAAAGAAAACTATTAAATTTGAAGAAACTCCCAGAGGTCACTAACGGAAAAGGAGATGACGCATGCGTAAAAGAAAAAAGGATTTTCCCTTGAAAAAGGAAACGATATCATCTTTCACTTTAAGGCAGTGTCCGTCGAACAAACAACATCATTTTTGCTGTCTGGTGTTTTGGGCACCACGCTACGTCTTGGGACGTAGCGTCGGTTAGTCCCTTCACCAAGTAAATAAAGGAAAGTATGGAAGAAATGTTTTCGTCTCTTATCTGTTTCTATCTTTCTTTTGGGACTTCCTTTGGGCAAGGCATTGCGCCGGCCAGTCAACGTGGGGTAAAACAGTGTAACCAAAATATGGAGTCAGATATCTTACGGCAACACAGCCTTGCCCTTTGCCCCTGACCTTCAAAAGCCTTCAAAATTCCACAATTACGTTCACTTCCAGTTATTATGTTCACATTTGGACTAATACCTTTGGGAAAGGCATGAACTTCCCTTATCCCCGCCAAGCTATGGGTTAAATAGTACGACTACTGTTATTCTATGAGGATAGATTTGCCATTAAATAACACACAACGGTTGATATGCCTTTAAACAAAATAACTAAACCAAAACGTAAACGCATTAGAAGTCATGTTACACAAATGAGAAAGTTGTATTGTCGATAGTCAGAAATTAATGTGAATAGTACTGGCAGAATGGGGCTATATATATATATATATATATATATATATATATATAAGAACATGAAAATTTAAACATTGGCCGCTTTGATTTAATATCATTGTTGTCCTTTTTTAGTAACTTTTATATTCACTTAGAAAAGAGTCTGGCTTGATTTATGACTGTTTCTCTTACTAAGATTATTGTCCATTGTTGAACTTAACGAGCCAAAGTGTTATATCCTAGTTCTTTTAATAGAAAGAAGGAAGTGGAAACATAATGAAAGTTTCTGTTTATTTTTCTTTTCTTTATTGTGTGACGTGAAAATATTTCTAGCTACCATAAAATATGGTAAAAATAACCCCTCAAAAAATAAACGAAACGGTTTTAGTGCTTTTTATCAAGATAAGAACATATAAAAGAAAAGAAAAAAGAAAAATGGAATCAATCTTCATATTAAAGTCTTAAATTAAAAAAAATCGCTTTGAGGCCGTACCTGAATTTGCCATTGATTTCGACTGTTTCAAATAACAAACGTTTAGTTCATAAATTTGGCACTGATTCAAAATGGCTGATTTTTATGTGTTATAATTATTCTGCTGAAGATGTTACAATCTTCAACTGATCAATGAAATTCTTTTTTACCATAAAACTGACACGATGTGAATGCTATGTTTGTTCTGATTGGTTTATAAAAGAATTGAGAATGGCACCTGAAAAGAAATTTGGTTTTTCATTGGTCAAGTGTCTTGATAGGCGCTATGAGTTATAACTAAGATGGTAATTTCTGTTCTATATTTTCTATATTGCTTTTATCATTTTTATATTTTTTATTTTTTAACTCAATCTGAACAAACATCGTATTCACATTATGTCAGTTTTATAGCCAAGAAGAATTTCATTGACCAGTTAAAGATGATCCTTTCTTGTCAGCTCGATAGATTCTACCAAGTCATTAAAATATCTTCGCTATTATTTGTTTAATTATCTTACACTACAGATGAAGAATATATACTAACATTTATGGAATGATGCATCCATTTAATTTTATAAGTTCGCTATTTTAAATTTATCTAAATTCACTGCAGCCCCTCTCGGCAGGGCTTGGAATATGTCAACTACATCTTCTGCAGAGGGGTAAGACACTGTCAAAAAGAGATGCCCTGGGTATGACACTAAACTGCATCGGATAATGAAGCTCAAATTTTGGAAGATATAGAGTATTATCATTACTCACTCCTTATTTCACGTTGACTTAGTGTTCGGGTCCCATCTATAGGTCTGTAATGTCAGTGGGTTAAGGTATTGGAGGTTGTTTTCATATATTTGACATATCTGAGTGCTATTTTTTGATATATCTGCTACAATTTTTTGAGTGGCAAAGGAAAACAGTTTAGGCACTTGATGTGGTGAATTAAGCCGCAAAATATTTTGGTTAAGTTGAAAACTGACGAAAGTCAGTATCTAGAAAAAAACATGAACACAACTTGGAAGTTTTAGAATATTATGTTACGGATGCAAATAAATTGTTCTGTTTCAGGCTATATAGCATTTTACAAGAATAAACATATAACAGTCCACTTTGCTGAAGTCCTTGTGTTGTTGTTGTATATGCTAAAGTTTAATGCACTTCATCCGGCTCTTGCGTTCACTGCTGGAATTGTAGCAGTGACAATGTCAACGTCTGTTAGTTCTGGAGTTCGGTCGAAAAAGAGAGGTAGACATGTCTTTTTTTTTTTTTTTTTTTTTTTTGTCCGTGGACCAGTGGTTGGTTGGTTGGTTGGTTTGAAAGGTGCATTGACCAATTAAATGTGTCATACATGGCCTTAAAGAGTGGATTCGACCAAGAGAAACAACCCACCTACCTTAGATATATATATAAATATTTTTATATTGGGGCAAAAGAAAATATTTACTTGTACATAATAATACTAAAAGACCATTCTTGACAAATTAACTGCATATTTTATTGCTTGAGAATATTTACTAGATTGTCTTAAGATACAAGAAAGACTTTATAAAGAGTTCTATGAAGGAATGCTCTAAAGGTCTTTTGTTACAAGTTGAGAGTCCTTAACTACATATGTATGAGTAGAAGGAAAATTTGAATAAAGACATATCTTTAAGACATGCTATCGTGTGCTATACGACACGGGGTCTTTAAGGGGCACGAGGCCCTTTGTCCAAGTGGATGGGTGCACTATATTAGAACTATGAACGAATAAGAATTTGACTTTCCTGCGCCCTTCTTTTATAGCTATTTTGGTCACACCATTTAGAGGCCATTAGAAGTACTATTTGGCTAGCAAGGGATTTATTCCTTACAGCTCAGATAGATCTGTTTAAAATTATTCATATTCGATAGGACAGTATGCAAAAATAAAGAATAAAATAAACATACAATGAACACGATTCCCTAAACTCTAGGCACAAAGTAACCCTAGACGGGTTAAAATCAACCCGTCAATTAATCATAAGAATGCGTACTTGCATTTATGGGATGAAGCTTACACTTAACTTTATAAGTTAGTCATTTCAAATCCATCCAAATTCACAGCACACAATGTATGATTTATAAAAAAAGAATCAAGATTAAAGCTTTATATGTTCTGTTTTTTTTTTCCAATTAAAATTTTTTAATATAAACGTGTGTATACTTGAATGACTGATATAATAAAGTGATAAAACTTAGACATCCAGATTTCTCGTCCAGAGAAGTCAGTGCCAATTTGAAAAAGAAATATAAACCTAGTCTCAGTCTTGCTGTAGAATACACCGACTGCTTCTCTGCAAAGAGGTAAGCCCCCCTCCCACAACGTGTGTCCTGGATATGACACTAAATAATTTGATGGTGAGGTTCCAGTAATGCTGGAAGTCATTCCTAGGTCCACTCAGGCCTGGAGCGGTAGCACCTGATAAGGTCCTATTTATGGGTCAAATAGAACTAAAATGCGTACTTATCCTAAACTGAATTACTTAAAATAGAACTGTTTTGATATTTAAACTACGTACTTATGCTAAACTGAGTTGTTTCAAATAGAACTGTTTTTGATATTTAATTGTGTGTAAATAAAATCTATACTTATAGTAAACTGAATTGGCTATAGAACTTTTTGACTAAACTGAATAGCTTGAAATAGAAATGTTTTTGACAATCAAACTGTGTACTCATACTAAATCGAATTGTTTGAAATAGAACTATTTCTTTGTATAAAAATGGATTTGGCATTAAATAAACTTTGCAGGTTGATATGCCATAAAACCCACACAACCAAACAATCAACCAACCAACCAACCAACCAACCAACCAAATCTCAGTATTCGACCCGTCACTTCTAATCTGGAGTTGACCTACATTAAACTAACCAAAACCTTTTTGTGAGAATTTCTATTTTAATAGTTGATTTTAACCAAGCCTTATCGGAGTGGAGGTCCCCGTGATGTAAAAAAATAAAATAGAATAAAATAACATATTGGACACCAGCTTCGAAGTAAGCGAGTTCAAACTCCAGTCGCACTATAATGTTCACTTTAGGACTAATTCCTTGGGAAAGTCATGGACTCCTTATCCTTAACAGCTATGGGTGGAATTGTACCACTACTGGATGGCTTTGGCATTAAATAACCCATATAGGTTGATATGCCATTAAAAAGAAAGAAACCATCCAAAGATGATAACCATAACGCTATATGACTCTGTCTGTCTCTGTCTCTCATTCTATATATATATATATATATATATATATATATGTATATTTACACGCACACACATACACACAATATTTGTATAGTCTGTTCTTTTTTTTGTTGACAAAATGATAAACATAATGCTATATGACTCTGTCTGTCTGTCTGTCTCTGTCTCTGTCTCTCACTCTCTCTCTCTATATATATGTATATATTTACATGCACACACATACACACAATATTTGTATAGTCTGTTCTTTTTTTGTTGACGAAATGAGGGGTTTTTTTGTTTGTTTATTTTGTTTTTGTTTGTTTATCTATTTTATATAATTTTTTACTATGTGAGTTATCGTCATTATCATCCAAAAATTAGATTTTTACTCATAAGATTTGTACGGCCATTCCTGTGACATGGTTCTTCAAAGTACATGTTGTCATGACCCAGTACTGATTTACAAGATGTTTTTCCCCTACGTTACATGAAATAAAAAAATTAAAAAACATTCAGAGGACACAGCTGTGAGGGAAGAATCTCCAATTAGCTTACCTTTGTATTTTTCTCTTTTTTGCTGCTTTTTTTTCCTTTAAGCAACACAGTTATTATTGTTCAAGAGGGACTACATGACATTGAGAATTGGAAGAAAGATAGTTGATATATAACACCATGTTCAGTATCTTGAATATCTGGAGTAATGAAAATTGACATCTTAAATTAATTATTTTCATAGCCTAGTTTTCTTCTCTTGTCATCTTTTATTTTGAAACTATTTTTTGCATAGGTTTATTTGCCACAACCTGAATATTTAAATTCCAGTATTTGAATGAAGTGAAAAAATTAAAAAAATCTTTTATGGAGTATTTTTTAATTTAGTCTTTATTTACCAATAACTGTATTTTTAAATTCCAATATTTGGTAAAATAATAGTAAATTTTTAATAATCTTTCATTTGCTAGTAACTTAATGAATAAAATACTAATACATGAATGAAGATTAGTTTGGTTTGGTTTGGTTTGGTTTAGTTTGGTTTTAGAGCATATTAACCAATTTAGGTTATTTAATACCAAATCCTCTTTATACATATGTATTAAATATATATGGGTTGGCTTGGTTTGGTTTGGTTTGGTTTTATAGCATATAAATCATTGTTGGTTATTTAATGCCAAATCCTCTTTATACATATGTATTAAATATATATGGGTTGGCTTGGTTTGGTTTGGTTTGGTTTTATAGCATATAAATCATTGTTGGTTATTTAATGCCAAATCCTCTTTATACATATGTATTAAATATATATGGGTTGGCTTGGTTTGGTTTGGTTTGGTTTTATAGCATATAAATCATTGTTGGTTATTTAATGCCAAATCCTCTTTATACATATGTATTAAATATATATGGGTTGGCTTGGTTTGGTTTGGTTTGGTTTTATAGCATATAAATCATTGTTGGTTATTTAATGCCAAATCCTCTTTATACATATGTATTAAATATATATGGGTTGGCTTGGTTTGGTTTGGTTTGGTTTTATAGCATATAAATCATTGTTGGTTATTTAATGCCAAATCCTCTTTATACATATGTATTAAATATATATGGGTTGGCTTGGTTTGGTTTGGTTTTATAGCATATAAATCATTGTTGGTTATTTAATGCCAAATCCTCTTTATACATATGTATTAAATATATATGGGTTGGCTTGGTTTGGTTTGGTTTGGTTTTATAGCATATAAATCATTGTTGGTTATTTAATGCCAAATCCTCTTTATACATATGTATTAAATATATATGGGTTGGCTTGGTTTGGTTTGGTTTGGTTTTATAGCATATAAATCATTGTTGGTTATTTAATGCCAAATCCTCTTTATACATATGTATTAAATATATATGGGTTGGTTTGGTTTGGTTTGGTTTTATAGCATATAAATCATTGTTGGTTATTCAATACCAAATCCTCTTTATACATATATATAAGATATGAGATATAAGATTTGTAAACACATTTTATTGATAACATTTTATATCTTTTTTGCTCATAATTATATGGTTTCAAGTATTTCTATCTTATACAAATAATTTTATTTACTATTAATCATTTGTTTGCATACAGTTAAATGGTTTCAAGTATTGCTATATAACAGTCACAATTTAATATCAGTCATTAGTTTGCCCACATTTAAGTAGATATGCATGATATGTAAGAGGTTAGTTTATTGGTAATTTGATTTTTAAATGAGTTAGAACTTATTCATTTGCATATAAGTATTAATATTGTTTCTACACAGTTAAATGGTTTCAATTATTGCTATCTAACACTTATAATTCTATTAAATATTCATCATTTGTGGGCACACACTGAAGTTTCTACAAGTATTGCTATTTAACACTAATTATTCCCTTCAACATAATTCATTGATTTGCACACAGTTAAATGGTTCCAAGTATTGCTATGTATCACTAACAATTCAATTAAACATCAGTAATTTTTTACACACACTTAAACGATCAAACAGTTCTATTGCAAACTATTCAATTTAACATGTTATTTGTTTGCACTCAGTTTAAATGTCAAACAGTTCTATTTGACCTGTACATAGGACCCCATCAGGTGCTACAACCCTGGGCCAGAGTGGACCTGGCAGCATTAGTAATGAAGGGGTACTCTGCATTGCCCAAAGCTCTAGGATTACTGGAGCCTCAGTATTAGATCATTTAGTGTCATATCCCAGAAACTCATTGGGAGGGGTCTTAACCCTCTACAGAGATGCAGTTGGTGTATTCTACAGTCTCAGTTGACAGCACTAGAATGAAGAATAATACATATTTGATTATTTTCTATTTGCCAATAACTTAATGCTAAAATATATTTGAATACAGAAGAAATAAAATCTTTTATTCATTTCTTTTTTACCGAGCCTTTATTTGCCACTGAGTATTTAAATACCAGTATTTCACAGAAGACTGATATTTTTTAAATCCTTATGTTCCAATGGTTAAATATTCAAATACCAGTATTTAACAGAATAATAATAAATATCTAAGAATCCTGATGTGCCAAGGAAGTCCACATGGTGTAACGGTTAACATGTTGGACTGCAAAATTTTAGTAAGCAAGTTCAAACTACAGTTATGCTATTATGTTCATTTTCAAGCTAATACCCTTGGGAAAGGTATGAACTCCCTTATCCACCCAGCTATGGATTAAATAGTACCGCTTGTTTGATAAGGATGGCTTTGGCTTTAAATAACCCATGAAGGTTGATATGAATTAAGCAAAGAATCCTAACCAAACCAACCAAAATAAAAATTGTATAAATATATATTGAAAACAGGTTAGAAAAGATGTTTGACATTAAAATCAATCAAAGATATCAGGTTTTTATTATTTCTTATTGAAGATTATAAAATCAAAACAGATATTGTTAGGCATTATCTATAACCAAACTCTTTGTAACCAAAAATAAAAGGATGAAGCCTCGAGGCATAGTGCATCATAATGATTTTGGAGTCAAGTTATGCTATTATATTCATTTTTCGACAAATACACTTGGGAAACCTATGAATCCTTCATTCCTCCAACAAAGGGTTAAATAGAATCACTAATGTTCTTCTACAAGGATGACTTTGGCATTAAATAACCCACAAAGGTTGGTATGTCCTTAAATTAAGAAACTAAACCTTATGTGCCAATAACTGATTTTTCAAATGCCAATATTTGGTTGAAAAATAATGATTTTTAATAAGATATCTTGATAGATTGATAACTTTATGATAAAAGTATTTAAATGCAGAAGAAATTTAGTCTTTTATTTTGTAATTTTTATATAGCCTTTATTTGCCAAATATTTGATTGATGAAATATAGTTATTTTTAATCTTTAATTACCAATAATTAAATACTAAATACTAATACCAACACATTAAAGAACAATATCTGAGGGTGTTTATGTTCAGTTCAAATTTGCCCTTGGTAAAAGTTTTTAATCAGTTTCTTCTCTTCCTACTTATGTGTAAAATAGAAGCGCAGACTGAAGTCTTAGGCCTTGCCAAGGAAACTAGTCTAGAAGGAGAACAACTATGAATTAAAACCACTAGTCAATATGTCATAAGCCATTGTGGCAGATTAAAGCCTATTATTCTCCATGTGTTACAGACATTTTGGAAGGCATGAAACCCACAGTAGATTCAGGTGCAGTTTAGTGTCATACCCAGGATGACACTTTTTGGGAGGTGAAGAGAGAGGTGTTACTTCTCTGCTGTGGATAAAGTCAATATATTCTAAGCTCTGCTGACATTGATGATATTAACAAAGTAATGATCCTATTTACTCAACCCCTCCGCTCGGGCAGGATATGACACAAGGTCAATTTTTAAGCAGAGTTTAACAGGTTTGAATTCAGAGTTTTCCTTCTCCTAGACTAGTTGCCTCACCAAGGCTGAAGAACCTAGTCTGTCCTACTATTTACCCATAGCTGGAGGGAGAATAATTGGATTCATACCTTTCCCAAGGGTATTAACAAAGTAATGATATATGAATTGATATAATCTAATATATAAACAGAATTTTGAAAACACTCAAACAATCCAGTATCAATTTTTAAAATAACTACAAGATAAAGTGCACTATTGAGTGAACTTAAAAAAATGGATGAACAAGGAATGTTTAGACAGCTACTTTATCAGTATGTTCGTTTACAGAATGTTTTTTATGCTTATGGATGTTCATTATTGCAACAAAATATTTGTTTCATTAAGTTAAATGTATTGAAAAGAAAAAAAAAACAAAACTTTATTGCAAGAAAAAAATGTCTTCTTTAGGAAATTAACTTTATCTTGCCTTCCAAAAATGTCTACTTTATTTTGAAAATTGAATAAAGGAATGAGCATTTTCTCATTGTCTCTTTTTTTTTTATATGGAAACTTAACCAAATTTGATTTGTTGAGAAATTTCAATCAATTTTTTTTTATTTTACCTTCCAAAAATGTCTGCTTAATTTTTTTTAAAAATGAATAAAGCATTCAGGATTTTCTTCTTTTTTTTGTTGTCTTTTTTGATTTTTTTTTCTTTTTTGCTATAGAACCTTAACCAAATCTGACTTGTTGAGAAATTTCAATCAATTTTTTTATTCTATTTTGTTTCTGTTAGCACTTCTGATTAGAAAGGAAAAGGTATAATTTAAAAATGTGTATTTATGAAAACTATCTGTTGATTGATTTGATATAAGAGTTTCTCAATCAATAAAACTGTTACTACTTTCTAGGATTTTAAATTGAAGACAGACGTTTTTTTCTTTTCTTTTTTCCTATTTGACATTCTCCAAGTACTAATCAAACTGTCTCTAGGAATAAATAAGAATGTCAACAATGAATAAGAGTTATGTCTGCCTTTTCAAGAAATTTTTGGCTTCTTTTAGACACTCCCACCTATCAACTGATAAGTTTCTAGTTAACCTTTCTAGTTGTTAATATCTATATTGAGGTCATTTACAAAGGTGAGTTATCTGCTCACATAGCTTCAATACATATACAGGATGATTTAAAAAATTTAATACACTTGTGGGAGCACATTTATGGTATAATTTCAAACATTCACCACATGTTCACCATCCCAGTCAATAAATTCTTGGAATCTCCTACACATGATTAAAAGATGTTGATATTTCAATGGGAGAATCTTTATTAGAAAAGCAGAATTGATGTTAAGGAGACCACATGTGGAAGATTCCAATAATATATTGATTGGAATGGTGAACAGGTGGAGACTTTAAAATCATATCACTGAGAAACTCCTATAGAAATATTAACATTTTTTTAAACACCTTGTATATGTATTGTGGCGTCTGCAAACTTCAAGAAACTATTAATTCAAACTATTTAGGAACTTTGTGATATCATGGGTAGGATCTATAAAGAATATATCATAATTTGTATTCTCTAACGATTACAACCGGGCCATTGGCTTAATGAGTAGAGTTTGCCAATGGTCTGGGAGGCCAGGGTTCAATCCCAGATCGAGTCATACCAAAGATTTAAAAAATGGTTCTTGATGCTGGCTTGCTTAACACTCAGCATTATAAGGTGAGGATCAAAGGTAAAGTGGTGCAATCCTGGGAATGGAGCAGTGCCCTACCCTACACCTCAGTAGTAGCTATTGAAAAGGGAGCCTTTGGGTCACCCTCAACTAAGGTCTCCAACTTTACTTAATGATTACAAATATAGTAGAAGATAGTAAAGACATGTGCTGTAATCCATCTGAAATTGGGGTATCCTCATGGTGTAATGGTTAAAGCGATGGACTGCAGAATTGTAGTAAGCAAGTTCGAACTCTAGTCACGTTATTACGTTCACTTTCGGACAAATACCATTGGGAAAAGTATGAACCCCCCTTATCCTCCTAGCTATGGGTTAAATAGTACCACTACTGTTCTTTTAGAAGGATAGCTTTGGTTTTAAATAACCCACGAAGGTTGATATGCTAATAAAAAAGAAACAAAGAATTTTAACAGATGAGATTTAACCTCAGTATTTATTTTAGATTGAATATATGTGTGTGTATGTATGTATGTGTGAGTGCATATGTGTGTTTGTCTGAATTAGACAGTTAATAAATAAGGCAATAATCTTAGTATACAACATGGATGTCCTTGTGGTGTAATGGTTAAAACAATGGACAATGAAATCGTAGTTAGCAATTTCAAACTCCACTCGCACTATTACATTCATTTTTGGACAAATACGCTTGGGAAAGGTATGAACGCCCTCATCCTCGCAGCTATGGGTTAAATAGTACCACTGTTGTTTTTTTAGATGGAAGGCTTTGGCTTTAAATAACCCATAAAGGTTGATATGCCAGTAAATAAAGAAATCAACCAACCAACCAACCAACAACCATTTGAAATTATTTTTTTATAGAAACTCATGAATGTATTAGTTTGGTTTTTTTTACAATAAGACTTCAATGGAGTTGATTTTACTCTAGAAAAACATTGAACGTCAGGAAAAATGACTGTAGGTTCTTAAAAATTAATGTAATCCTTATTGAGTAGAGTGTTCACCAATGGTCTGGGAGACTGAGGTTCAATCTCTGGTTGAGTCATCCCAAAAACTCAAAAAATAGTACTTGATGCTGCCTTGTTTAACACTCAGCATTGTAATGTAAGGATCAAGGGTAAAGTGGAGCAATCCGAGGAATGAAGTAGCACCCTCCCCTACACATCAGTGTAATTGCTATTGAAAAGGAAGCCTTCAGGTCACCCTTGACTATGGTCGCCAACTTTACATTACTATATGTATTTGTAACACTAAAAGGTGGTTCCCTGTAACTAGTGGGCGAATTCACCTACCTCGGAAGCAGCGTCTCATCTACAGAAAATGACATCAATATGTGACTTGCAAAGGCATAGTTAGCTATCGATAGGTTAATCATATGGAAGGTAGACCTATCTAATAGAATAAAATGCAATTTTTTCCAAGCTGTGGTCATATGCATACTACTGTATAGATGCACCACATGGATGCTATGTGTATAGAGAAAAAACTTGACAGCAATTGCACAAGAATGCTACAAGCAATATTTAACAAATCCTGGTGGCAACAGCCCACAAAACAGCAGTTATACGGCCACCAACCTCCCATCTCTAAAACCATCCAAATCAGATGAACAAGACATGCAAGACATTGATGGAGGAGTAAAGATGAACTCAGAAGTAATGTTCTCACAGACGAGCGGATATAAGACAACCAGCTAAAACTTATCTGTAACAGCTCTGTATGGACACAGGATGTAGTCTAGAGGACCGGCCAATGTGATGGATGATAGAGATGACTGGCAAGAGAGAGTCAGGGGAATCCACGTGAGTGACACAACATGATGATGATGATCCTATTTACCCAACCCCTCCGCTCGGGCAGGATATGACACAAGGTCAATTTTTTAAAGCGGAGTTTAACAGGTTTGAATTCAGAGTTTTCCTTCTCCTAGACTAGTTGCCTCACCAAGGCTGAAGAACTCAGTCTGCCCTACTATTTACCCATAGCTGGAGGGAGAATAATTGGATTCATACCTTTCCCAAGGGTATTAGTGCTATGTGAAATGCAATCAGTCTTGTCCAGGAATTGAACTCGTATCGCCGTGTCCATATCCTGTGACGATAACCATTACACCATGGGCACCTCCTCTGATGATGATGATCCTATTTACCCAACCCCTCCGCTCGGGCAGGATATGACACAAGGTCAATTTTTTAAAGCGGAGTTTAACAGGTTTGAATTCAGAGTTTTCCTTCTCCTAGACTAGTTGCCTCACCAAGGCTGAAGAACCTAGTCTGCCCTACATGATGATGATGATATGTATTTATAATGGTTTTTATCATAGAAAATTATTATAAAAGTGTTTACTACAAAATACATTGAAAATAAGGCAAAAGAGATTGTCACAGTCTATTAAGTAACAAATTACAATATTTTATCGGCAATTTAAAATATACAAAATTAGAACATTTCAAAAACAATAATGATATAGAAATAAGTATAACCTGGCCAGTATTTTGGACACCCAGGTATATGTAGTTCTAGGTAGTAGCACAAAAAATGGGGTGTTATGGGTATGACACTAAACTATATCCAGTGGTGAGGCTCCAGTTCTAGAGCTCTGAGGAGTGTGGAGTACCCCTTCATCGCTATTACATTGCATGTCAACTCTGATCCCAGAGCGGTAGTACCTGTTTGGGTCCCATCTATGGGTAAAATGAACTATTCAATCATTTACTATATGTGAGAGCATTTAACTGTGCACAAACAAACGATTATTATTGAATTATTATTAGGTGCCCGTGGTGTAATGATTATTGTCGTAGGAAATGGACACGGCGACACGAGTTCAAATCCTGGACGAGACTGATTGCATTTCACATAGCACTAATACCCTTGAGAAAGGTATGAATCCAATTATTCTCCCTCCAGCTATGGGTAAATAGTAGGGCAGACTGGGTTCTTCAGCCTTGGTGAGGCAACTAGTCTAGGAGAAGGAAAACTCTGAATTCAAACCTCTTAAACTCCGCTTAAAAATTGACCTTGTGTCATATCCTGCCCGAGCGGAGGGGTTGGTAAATATGATTAAATTATTATTAGCAGTAGTACCTGTTTGGATCCCATCTATGTGTAAAATGAACTATTCAATCATTTACTATAAGTGAAAGCATTTAACTGTGCACAAACAAACAATTATTATTAAATAGGAATAGCTTCTTTAAAATATAATTGTTTATGAATTATTAATATTAGATAGTGTTATGACCGATTATTAGGGGTCAATAAATAAATAACTCAACACGGAGATATGAGGTGCTACACAAATGTATCTAAGTCTCTAAGGAAAGTCTCTTTGGTTCAACATACACGAAGACAGGCAAGGTGCTTACTACAGCTGTTGCTGCTGCTCTCTGCTCTACCAGCTTAGTTCTTGATTAATATTCTCTTTGGGTAAGTCCATTATTCTGGTCATAGGTGAGTCACCTACAACAGATAGGAATACTTGAAACCATTCAGTTGTGTGCAAATTATCTATATTAGATAGGAATACTTGAAACCATAAAATTGTGTACAAATTATTTGCATTAGATAGGAATACTTGAAACCATACAATTGTATGCACATTATTAGTATTAGATAGGAATATTTGAAACCATACAATTGTATGCAAATTATTTGTATTAGATAGGAATACTTGAAACCATATAATTGTATGCAAATTATTAGTATTAGATAGGAATACTTGAAATTATACAATTATTTACAAATTATTTGTATTAGAAATACTTGATAACATAACTGTGTGCAAACAAAGGACTATGGATAAATAAAAATTTTGAATTATAGTTATGATTAAATAATCAAACATTTACAAATCGATCATATTTTGGCATTAAATAACCCATTAGGAGTTAATATGCCATCAATTTAACCAAACAAGCTGAACTGAAAAATTACCTAAGTACTCTCAAGACTTGATTCTCTCTTTCATAGTAGAATGCATTTTCTGTCAAGTTCTATTCTTCCTTTGCCCTGTTGAAGTCATTCTCTTCCACTGCAGAAGTCAATTTCAGCTAAACCGCATTCTTCCTTTGAGTTTACTGAAGTCATTTTTCTCTTTCCCAGCAGAACTTGCTTTCTGGCAAACTCTTTTCTTCTTCCTTACCAACAAAGTCTCACTTCTCACAAAGTTTAACTCTTAACACATCTTGCATTCCAAAAATAACTTCTCTTCAGAAAAAGATCACATCGGCTTCTATTGTTGCTGAGTTGGTGCCCATTGGTTGTGCAGGAAATTTGCATATGTTACACAACTCTATGAAAGAGACTGCTTGCTTTGGTGCCTGACATGAGATCAAACTTACAACTACTGCTATATATTTCACAACAATTTATCTGAATTTTTATTGGTTAAAAATATTAATAATAGATATCTAAATATATCATCATCATCATCATCATCACGGTGAGTTTGAAAGCATGGATTCCTTTGACTTTCTAATCCTCTCTATCCCTATTGACCATTGCTTTTGCTGTGTCTTCTAGATGGCATCCAGTATCTGCACAGAACTGATAAATGTAAGTTTAGTGTGTGCATATATAGGAGTCGATTGGAGAATGTCGCTTATGAGTTCATCCTTTCTTCTCCAGCATTGTTCACCTTACTTGCATGGTTTGTGAGATGGGTGGTAAGTGGCCATACATAAGGGTTGTTTTTGGCTGATGCTTCTAGGATTTGGTTCAAACAGTATGTTGTATCTTTCTGTAGTTCCTAAATGAAATAAAAAAATTTGCTTTATCATAATCTTCCTTTTATGAGACTGTGTGAAGTGATAAATGAAACAATCAACAATAAGTAAATGCAACAAACTGACTCAAAAGGAGTACAAAAGTGGTATCAACTGGGTGGGGAAATTGATCCACTGGGAACTTTGCAAACAACTGAAGTTTTGCTATGTAGATCAATGACATATGCACAGACCAGAATCAAACCATTTGATTGGATCTTGTGTTTGGATCATCCAACTGGACTTTGTATTGTCAATTAGGAGACTTTGACATCCCAGCAGACGAGAGAATGAAATTAAAGTAAAACAACAAAAATAGATGAATACTTTGACCTTGCTAGAGAGCTAACAAAGCTATGGAACATGAAGGTGACAATAATACCAACCACTGAAGGGACCTGCTCACCTTCTTAAAGAGAAGCATCAATATAATCATGGACCAATGTTAACTATAAAATACTAATAAGAATCCTCCTCTTTTCTAAATAAAAGCATCAATATCATCATGGACAATTATTAACAATGAAATACTAATTAGAATCTGTCACTCCTTCCTAAATAGAAACATTGATATCATCATGGACAGCAGTTACAACAAGAACCTAATAGGTTTGATTTCAGTAACACTTTTGTCGTGACTGAAAAGTTACTTCAGTATAAAATGCCAATTAGAATCCTTCACGCCTTTCTAAATAGAAGCATCAATATCATCAGGGACAGCTGTTAAAGTGCCCGGAAAAGTGATTAGGAGAACTAGAGATCTGTCCAAACACCAGCACTGTTCAGATTGATTAGAATATTAAAAGTAGACCAAAAGAAATAGTTTGATATGTTGCCACTTCAATGCCAGGAAATGCCACCGGTAAGAAAATTCCCAAATAATAATGTTTTAGAATCATTTAAATCCCTTATGTGTTTATATGAATTAAAGTTTGATATAAAGATCCATTAAAAAACAATAAAAGAAAATGTATTTGATACAACCGAGTATTCTAAATTTAAACTCAGCAGAAAGTCCCAAAAATGGCTGAACAGATACAATTCAAAATGATCTCACACATTTATAAATGAACCATTTCCATTAAGTTTTGTCAATAATACTTTTATTGCAAGTAATTTAATTTATTATTTTATGCTATAAGTAATTTGATTCACCCTCATGAATACCAGGATTTAGACAAGTTAGCAAAGATAATCAATGCTGACAGATTAAATATACAATAAATAATGAGTCTATTTTTGATAGTTCCGTTCTTCCATAGTTTCTTCCCAAGGCAATAGACATATTTGTAACAGACAATCTTACTGAAAACGATTTTTCTGCAACAAGAAAAGTGAATTTGAATTTATAACTTTTCTGTTTTTGTTGAAGAGAAAACTTTACAACAAACACTCACTTTTCAATCATGACAAAAGTTTTACTGAATTCAAACCTATAAGGTTCTTGTTGTAACTGCTGTCCATGATGATATTAATGCTTCTATTTAGGAAGGAGTGACAGATCCTTATAAGTATTTCATAGTTAATATTGGTCCATGATGATATTGATGCTTCTATTTATGAAGGAGTGACAGATTCTAATTTGTATTTCATTGTTAATATTGGTCCATGATGATATTGTTGCTTCTATTTAGGAAAGAGGAAGGATTCTAATTAGTATTTCTTAGTTAATGTTAGTCCATGATGATATTGATGCTTCTATTTAGGAAGGAGTGACAAATTCTAATAAGTATTTCATTGTTAATATTGGTCTATGATAATATTGATTCTTCTATTTAGGTAGGAGGAAGAATTCCTATTAGTATTTAATAGTTAACATTGGTCCATGATGATATTGATGCTTCTATTTAAGAAGGAGTGAAAGATTCTAATTAACATTTCATAGCTATCACTATTTTATTGAGAATTTGGACAATTAAAGAATGATATTCAGCACAAATTCAAACTCTAAAAAATTATCATTTCATAGCAAATTTGACTGGAAATTGGCTTATTCTGTAAATTTGAACACTTCAAGTCAATTGCTTAAATAAAAATCTTATTTAGATATACAGTTTTATGCTTAGTTTTGGTGACATACACACACATGCACACACAGAGATATATATGTATGTATGTATGTATGTATGTAGAGAGAGAGAGAGAGAAAGAGAGAGAGAGAGACATTACAATATACTGGGTGAAATTTTACACTTTAAACAGTATTTATTGATATATTACTAAAAATCTAATTATGCTTATATATATATATGAGTGTGTGTGTGTGTGTGTGTGTGTGTGTGTGTGTGTGTGTGTGTGTGTGTGTGTGTGTGCAGAGATGAAAATTGTAGAAATATTTGCCAATGTTAAGCAGTTTGGTTTTTAGACCTTCACCAGTGCTTTCAGTTATCAAATGAAATGAAAAATATGAGAAAGTTTTAAAATATTGTATTTCTTTTGGCAGCATTCTGTTTCAAAATTACAATATACTTGCTGAAATTCTACACTTTAACTAGCATTTATTAACATATTACTAAAATTCTAATTATGCTTTTATATATATATATATATATACTAATTTAGCTGAGGGACTTCAGCTAGTTTGACTTTAAGAAAATGCCTGGCGAAAAAGCTTTAACTTAATTACAACTACTTATGCAAAATAATGACTTTGATATTAAATTACTTAACAAGAGCTGACACGCCTTAAAACCAACCAACCAACCAACCAACCAACCAACCAACCAACCAACCAACTTCTTTTTTTCTACCTCTGCTCTGTCTCTTATGTTCTTTTTTCTTTCTTTATCAGGTAATTTCCATCTCGGTTTATCTCTTTTATCTTGTTAATATTAGAATCAATGTTTGTTATTGATGTTCTTTTTGTATCACTTGATTGAATGTTGGTGCATGCTTTTCAGTTTCACTACTTAATGATCCAGGCAATCAATCACACTGATGACAATTACAGTTCTGGATCTTAGAATATCTAAATAAGAACTATCATCATGAATTGACTGTACATACTCTTGTTTATCAAAAGAGTAACCATTTTAATAGCCAAATAAAAAGAAAACCCACCCACTCACTCAGAAGAAACCAATATTATCAATAAGAACAAATGAAAAGGATATCGTGTTTCAAATAGTCACCTTGGGATTTAAAAACTGAATTTCTCTGACGTCAGCTTAATTGGCAGGGGCTGTAGAATACACTGACTGGATATCTGCAGAGAGGTAAGACCTCCCTCCTGAACATCCAAGATATGACATTAAACAATCTGATAGTGAGGTTCCAGTAATGATGGAATTTTGGGGAATACAAAGTACCTTTTCTTTGTCATAACTCCCAGATCCATTCTGACCAGGAGTGGTAGCACCTAAAAGGGTCGTATCAATTGGTCAAATTAGATTGGTTGACATTTAAACTGAGTGTAAACAAATGACTTACACTAAATTGAATTGTTCGAAATAGATCATTCAATTATGTGTAAACAAATGACTAATGTTTAATTGAATTCTTAGTGACACATATCAATACTTGGAACTATTTAACTTTGTTGACAAATGTTTACAAATGATATATATCTAATATAAACCAGATTTGACATTAAACAACCTACAATGATTGATATCCCATAAAATCAAACCAAACTAAATCTTCTCTGGCATCAAAAATAGAGAATATCTAATCAGTGATATTTTAATCAAGTTTTTTGTTTCCTATATTTCAAATTTTCTTTTAGTATAAAAATAATCTCATATGATTTCTCTGTATAGTTGGTTGCAGGTTACTCCTCTGGTTAGACTCTTGTCATCATCTTAACATAGTCCACCCAGAAATATTCTATCAGGAGACCAGGGTTCAATCCCAGGTCGAGTCATACCAAAGACTCAAAAAATGGTACTTGATGCCACCTTGCTTAACACTCAGCATTATAAGGTACAGATCAAGAGTAAGTGGAGTAATCCAGTGGAAGGAGTTGCAGCCTTCCCTATACCTTGGTGTAGCAACTATTGACTACTGTCAGCTAATTTACTAATAAATTTCCTGTAGAGGGGTGAAAAACCATTCCAAAAGAAGAGTGTCTTGGGTTGGATATTAAACTGCTTCTAGATTAAACTCCACTTCCAAAGCTCTGGGGAGTGTAGTGTCACCTCTTCATTGTCATTACTCCCAAGTCCACTCTGACCCAGAATGGTAGTTTCTGTGAGGATACCATCTATGAGTCAAATAGATCATTCAGAAAATTATTAATATTAGATAGAAATACTTGAAACCATATAACTATGAACAAATTATTTGTATTAGAAATATTTAGTCAAAGCTATAATTACATACAAAGGATTATTTTACTCCTTTGAGAGTTTTTCACACCAACATTAGCTGATAGTTTTTCATTGGAGTTGGAGTGACAGCAAGTCTCCTCAAGTCTCCAGGACTCTTCTCAATACACTTGCCAATCTTAATAATGCTATAGTCTGGATTGTCTCCACTTGTCCTCTTATTTCCAAGTTTTCTAGTCTCTTTACTAATCTTTTGGGGATTGTTTTAAGTGCACCAATTGTAATTGGTATCACCGTCACACTTATATTTGATAGTTATCTTAGTTCTCTAGCAAGGTCTAAGTACTGATCTTTCTCTTTGCTTTCTTTCAATTTTACTCTGTGGTTAGTCAGAACAGCAAAGTTCACTATTTGGCGGGTTCAATCTTTTTGTTAACTATCACAAGTACTGGTCATCTGGCCGAGATTAGGTGATCTGTTAGAATCTCAAAATCTCAGAAAATTGTGAGTCTCATTCTCCAGGACAGATTCTGGGTTGTACATATATTATTTGTTTGTATGGTCAAATGTAAACTTCTTGCACAGTTCTCTGGTCCATTTGTTGAAGTTCTTTGATATTAGTATTATTATTATTTCACTCCTTATAAGTTCACTTAGTATCCTAGCCTATCTTAACAATGCTAGAGTCTGGACGGTCTCAATTTTCCTCCAATTTCAAACTCTTCCAGTCTCGTTTCCAAGCTTTTGGGGACCATTTCCAGTGCACCCGTCACAATTGGTATTGCCATCACTTTCATGTTCCATAGCTTTTTTAGTTCTCTACCAAGGTCGAAGTACTTATCTCTTTTTTTTACTTTCTTTGATTTTTGCTCAGGGGCCTGCTGGGATGGCAAAATCCACTGAATGGCAAATTCTCCTTTTTTACTTATTATCACTTAGTCTAGTGTTGTAGCCAGAATCAGGTAATCTGTTTGTATTTTGAAATCCCAGAAAATTCTATGAGTCTCATCCACTCAGACAGATTCTGGCATATACATATACCATTTGGTAGTATAAACAAATTTCAGTTTTTGCACAATTCCCGGTGGATCACTTTACCTACCCAGTTGTGTCTAGTCTTATACTCCTTCTATGTGCAAATTATTTGTATTCAGAATGATTACTTAGCTGTATTTGTTTATAAATCATTATTATTATTATTATCATTATTATTATTATTACAACTAGTTTCTTGAAATCACTGTTCACAATTTTTCAAATTTTCTTTGAGTATTAATAAATTCCCATCAATGGTTGATTCTTTTGTTGCTTGTCTGGTTAGACTCTTGTCATCATCTAAACATAGTGTATCCTACACATGACACTAACCTTTATCCAGTGGTGAGACTCCAGTTCTGGAGCTCTGGTTAGTGTAGTACCACCCCTTCATTGCTATTACCCCCAAGTCCTCTCTGACCGAAAGTAATAGTACTGGTTCATGTTCAATTTGTCAGTCAAATATATCAGTTTGAAAATTTTTTATATTAGATTGGAATACTTGAAGCTATATGACTTTGTGAAAATTATTTGTGTCAAGAATAATTCCTCAAGCTATAATTGTTTACAACTAATTTTTATCATCATCATTTACAGGAAAATCATATTATTACTTAAAAAAAATTGAAGAAAAAAAGAAGACAGATTTTAGCAAAGTTTGATATGCTGTAAAACCAGCCAGCCTCATCTTCTTTGCCATTACTCCCTAGTTTTCTCTAACCCAAAGTGGTACTACCTATCAGTGTACTATCTATGAGTCAAATAGATTAGTTTGAAAGTTATTAGTATTTGATAGGAATGCTTGAAAGTATATAATTTCGTATAAATTATTAATATTCAGAATTGTTGATTAAAGATATACTTATTCACAAATTTTTCTTCTTCTTCTTCTTCTTTTACTTATTGAGACTTTTTCACACCAGCATTAGCTGATGATTTTCCTCTGGAGTCTAAGTGACAGCAAGTCTCCTTAAGTCTCCAGGACTCCTTTTAGTATTCTGGCTGATCTCAACAATGCTGTAGTTTGGATGGTCACCACTTGTCCTCTTATATCCAAGTCCTCCAGTCCCTGTACCAATCCTTTGGTGACAGTACCAAGTACACCAATTACAAATGGTGTCACTTACTTTCCTGTTCCATAGTTTTTTTTCAGTTCTTTAGCAAAGTTTAAGTACTTATCCATATTTACCCAACCCCTCCGCTCAATTTTTAAGTGGAGTTTGACAGATTTGAATTCAGAGTTTTCTTCTCCTAGACTAGTTGCCTCACCAAGGCTGAAGAACCTAGTCTGTCCTACTATTTACCCATAGCTGGAGGGAGAATAATTGGATTCATACCTTTCCCAAGGGTATTAGTGCTATGTGAAATGCAATCAGTCTCGTCCAGGATTTGAACTCGTATCACCGTGTCCATTTCCTACGACAATAACGATCACATCACGTGCACCTCCTAAGTACCTATCTCTCTTTTTGCTTTCCTTCAGTTTTACCTTGTGATCAGCCAGGACAGCAAAGTCTACTATTCAGCAGGTTCTCTTTTTTTTTGTTGATTATCACAAGATCTGGTTGTCTGGCCAAGATTAGATGATCCATTTATTATTATTATTATTATTATTATTATTTACTTGAAACTTGTTGCTTAAATAATTATTTACAAATGATTAGTTACTTGAAATGATATTGCTTACAAAAACAAAAGTAATAAAAGACTAACTTTGACATTAAATAACCCAACAAGGTTTGACATGCCATAAAACCAGCTTACTACTCATCCAGATTGAGATTTTATCTGCAAAACAGTATCTTACTAGTATTGATTTGTGTGTGCAGATAACCTGTTATTTATTTTCTGAGAATATTTGGCAGAGCGTCAACTCAAAATGGACATGTGCAATCTTTCTTTGCAACTCTCTGCTTTTTGACTATTGATTGAAACTACGCATTTCCCTGATCGCTTGTCAAGATAGCAATTTGTCCCTCTCCCTGTTTTTCATTTCCATCATGGGATTTTCCAAGCTCATCTATTTGCACACTGAATGGTCAACTAGATGCACAATCATTCACTTGTGCTTTTTCATCAACTCATTCACTTTTTCATTCTCTTTCTCATTTCCTATTTATTCCTACAATATTTTTCTTTCCAATCAATTATTCATTTTTACCTTAATCTGTTCTCTTTCTGACTTTTTCTCTTTCTCATTTTCACTTTGTCTTTCTTCATCTCATTTTTCTTCGTTTCCTCTTTTCTCTTTCAATTTTTCTTTCTCTTTTTATATATTCACTTACTGTTTGTCTTTTTACTCCATTTTTCATTTATCATCCTCTCTCTCTAACTCATTCAATTTTTTTCTTATTTCTCTTTATTTTCTTTGTCACTTTTTCTTTCTCAGTTTATTTACACAGTATTTTCTCTTTTATAATTCATTTTATCATCTCTTCTTCTCTCACAAATTTGTTTCCCTCTCTTCCTATCTCTTATTCTTTATCTTCTTTCCTTTTTTCTTTTATTTCTTCTTTTTTTTTTTCAAATCTCAATATTTTCCTTTTCTTCTTTACTTCTTAGCGTTTTACAAGCCGCAAAGTTTCTTTCTCTTCTTTCTTCATTCCTTTCTTCTAATCCCAATCTTTTTCTCTTTTCCGTCATTCTTTTTTTTTCCTTTTTTCTTATGCTAATCTTTCTTTCTCTTTTCTGCCATTTCTTTTTCTTTTTTCAAATATCAATCTTTCCTTCTCTTTTTTCTTCATCCCTTTTTCTTTTTTGAGTTACAATGTTTATTTGACTTTTCTTCATTTCTTTTTCTTTTTCTAACCGCTGTCTTTCATTCTCATTTTACTTCATCTTTTTTTCTAACCACATTTTTTTTCTTAGTCTTTTTTCTTCTTCATCGTTTTTTCTTCACATTTTTTTTTTCTTAGTCTTTTTTCTTCTTCATTCTTTTTTCTCTTTTCTGATCTTAATCCTTCTTTCACTTTTTCATTCATCCAATTTTTTTCTAACCAACAATGTTTTTCTTTGTTCCTTCATTCTTTTTTCTAACCACAAACCTTTTCTTTTTCTTTTTTCTAACCATAATATTTCTTATTTTCTTTATTTTCTTCATTCATTTTTTCTTTTTTCTCACCTTAATCTTTCTTTTTCTTTTTCATTCATCCATTTTTCTAACCAATAATTTTACCTTTTTTTTCATTCCTATTTTTCTAACCACAATTTTTTTTTCATTGTTTTTTTCTTATTTCTTTTTTCTAACCTCAATCTTTCATTCTATTTTTTCTTTCATCCCTTTTTCTAACTCAAATTCCATTCTCCTTTCCTTCATTTCTCTTTCTGTTTTTCTTACTAGCATCTTTCTTCCTCTTTATTCCTTCATCCTTTTTTCTCTTTTCTAATCACTATTATTTTCTTTCTCTTCATTTCTACTTCTGCGGCCATTGTCATTTCTTCAGTCTTCTCTGTTTTTTGTTTTTTTTCCCCTTTCCCTGATAATTTGCTTCTTCTTTACACTCCTCTCCTTTGCTTATATTGAAATCAATGTTTGTTATTGTTGTTGTTTCTCTTGTATCACCCAACTTAATATGAGTACATGCCTTTCTGACTAATGACTCAATACAATCGATACATTTCAGTTAATAACTCTCACTTATTCAGATAAACTGCCAAGCTGAGACCGATAACAGAAATACCCAGAGAATTTTAATATGCTCTTTTTTATCTTGCTTCATATATTAGTCATGTTTTTTTTCCCTTCGAATATTACTCTGTCTTCTTCATAAAAGCAAATGCATGAATATTTATACTTGTTGAGATGCCAGGACTTTTCAACTGAACTGCATATTTTTTTATCATAAGTTTCTTGAATTAAAAAGATTTGGAAAGATATTATTTGGAGTTGCTGAGTAAGTGGGATGACTTTTCCACTAAACCACTTTCACTATCACTTTGCATTCATCATTTTTCTGTACTAACAAACTTGTAATATATTCAACAGCATGGCTTGATCGAAGAGGGTCATGGTTCGTTTTATTAAAGGTCATATTTGGTAAAACTCTCTAGTTGTATCTCTTCTAAATAGATTCACCTACCAAAAAATATAGGCAAGATCTGGGTATGACACTAAAGTGAATCTGATATTAAGGGTCCATTTCTGGAGCTCAGGGAAGTGCCATTACTCCCAGGTTTACTTTGACTTAAAGTGGAAGTACCTGTTATGGTCTCATCTATGGGTCAAATAGAGCTGTTTAAAAATTATTCATATTCAATAGGACTGTGTGCCAAAAAAAAACCTAAAGAAACAACTAAACAAATAATGTAAATATGAATATACAATGAATGGGATTCCCTAACCTTTAGTGATAAAATAATCCTAGATGGGTTGACATGCCATTAAAATCAATCAATCAGTCACATTAGGTAAAATAATCAGCATGAAAGGAGATTAATTAATGTACTTGCTGCTTGGCTCGTTAAATGCCAGATAACATTAAAAAACAGTCCTCATTTTGAAATTTAAGCCTTGTTTTCATTTGGTCTTCTGCATTCTATGGTGAGTAACATCTGCTTTCTATAAATGTTATTTAGTCTCTGAGGAATTATCACTGTTTTATTCTCTTCAACACATATCAAAAAAGATGTTGGAATCTGTCTCCTTCAGAAGGGTAAGATCTCCCCACCACCACCACCACTACCCAAAAAGAAATATCCTGGCTATCACAATAAGATGAATCTGGTGGTGAGGCTCCAGTTTTAGAACCCTGGGAATTGCCATTATTCCCAGGTCCACTCCAACTTTGGGTGTAATGTTTATCATCATTGGAAATGAACACAGTAACCTGAGTTCAAGAATCCTAGAGGAAGCTGTTTGCATTTCATATAGGGCTAATACCCTCGGGAAAGGTATGAATTCAAGTATTTTCCCTCCAGCTATGAGTAAATAGGAGGGTAAACTGGGTTCTTGAGCCTTGGTTAGGCAACCAATCTAGGAGAAAGAAAAATCTGTATTCAAACCAGTTAAACTCTGCTTAAAAATTGACCTTGTGTCACATCCTGCCTGTTCAGAGGAGCTGGTAGGGTCAAGTAGATTTGCTTAAAAATTTGTATTAGATAGAAAAAAACCTGATACCATATAAAGGTATGCAAATTATTTGTATTAGATTGGAATACTTGATATCATATAACTTTTTGTGTAAATTAGGTGAATTAAGAATGGTTACTTTATACCATATAATTGGTTGCAAATTATTTTTTGACCAACCAACCAACCAACCAATGTAACTTTGGTATTGAATAACCAAACAAGGGTTAATATACTAAAAACAAACAAACCAACCAACCAATGTGACTTTGGTATCAAATAACCCAACAAGGGTTAATATACTAAAAAACAACCAACCAACCAACCAACCAATCTGACTTTGGTATTGAATACCCAACAAGAGTTGGCATGCAACAAATCTAACCAACCAACCAACCATTTTATAATGAGACATATTTTTCCTTCTGATATGTTAAAACTTCAAAACAGTTTTGCAAACTTTTTATCTGCTTTAGGTAATTCTCAGACTTATGCGCTGAGGTGTAGAACAAACCTGAAGAGTTGCTATTACTCAGTGCTTATTTGAAATAAATAATGGAATAGAAGTTCGGGCATTGCTCCTTTGAGTACAATTTAATTTTTCTGTATGATCTCTATAACCTTTCCATAAAAGGGTCACATTTCTCTTAAGGGATGTTTCCAAAAATGGTTTCTATCAATCTAACATGTTCTCTGATGTTCTTCCTGAATTGATTGACATTAAATGGTAAAAAAGTGAATTAGGGGATGCACTGAAAGTCAGGGCTCATCATTTGCAAATCAAAAACTCAATTATTTATTTATCTACATTTTTACAGTGAATTGGATTGGATAAAACCTCATACAATAATCTTTCAAGAAATTTCTTTCATTTTCAATCATTTATATACAAAGAAGCTTTTAAATGCTCTATATATTCTTTTATATATATATATATGTATATATAAAACATTAGACATTTAATTTCTAAATGGAAGAAACTACTGCATTTCTTATGTTTGCATTGTTAAAGCAAAACGTCTTTTATCTTTTTTTCCTTTTTATTATATTTTTACTCTTTTAAGATATTCTAAAGATCATTCTAGTTGCATTCATTAATATAATCTGATGATAATTTAACTTGTGCATGAAAAATACAATTTGTAAAGAAGCAGATGGGGCATCATTGATGTTTTGTCTACATTACACTTGTTTATCATGAAGTGTTTCATTCATCTTTTTAAAACTTGTTGAGTAAACTTTGTCTATTGACCTTGTAAAAAATGAAAAAAAAAAGAAGATATTTCTCATCATTATTAATTTTCTTTGCTGGGCCTAGAAAATGCCTTTTTAACAGCTATAGTTTTCGGAATATTGACAAACAATAGAACACCTGGTGCTACTGAAACCCTTAATAATAAAGTTCTTTTGCTCTACAAAACTATATGATGAGTGTCAATATGTTTTTATTTTTTGATAAATTTTTGAAATTATTTATAGATGCCTATTATATTTATATAACAATATCAAATGGAAAAATATTCCTACTTCTGTCCTATAATGTGCTGACAGAAAATAAAATTGACACATGCTGATTTTGAGCATGGGAATGGGATATCCTTGGTATGACACTAAACTGCATCCAGTGAAGTTACAGAGAGTGTGGAGTCACCCCTTTTATTGACATTACCCCCAGATCCACTCCGATCTGGAGTGGTAGTACCTATTTGGGCTCTATCTATGGATCAAACAGGTTAATTTGGAAATTATTTGAATTAGATTGCTATACTTCATACCATATAACTGCAAGACAATTATCTGTATTAAGAATAGTTGCTTGAAGCTTGAAGCTGAATCGGGGGAGTCCCCATGATAGCTAACAAGCCAGAATGTGACATCATTGTAAGTGAGTTCTAACTCCAGTAGTATTATTATGTTGACTTTCAGATTAAACCCTTGGGAAAGATATGAACCCCTTTATTCCCACCCCCGAGCTATGGGTTAGATAGTACCACTACATCACGACTTTTCTTCAGCAAGTATGACGTTGGTATTAAATAACCCATAAAAGTTTATATGCCATTAAACAAAGAAAACACACTAAACCTTGAAGCTATAATTGTTTTCTAAAGTTTATATTGTATCTTGGTAAAGAAATGATACACATTGAAACAGAGTTAATTATTTATTAACTCAAGTGGTATGGTCTGACTAGTATTATAAATCTCTCGCTGTAGGTGTTACATCCAAAGTTGGTCTTACTACTGACCAATGTCTTTCAGAGCTCTTCAGTGTCTGCTTCTGATTCTGTCTCTGTCTTCATCTTAAGAGACATGGTGTCTTTTATACTTCCACAATACCAGAAGTAATGTGGTAAAAACCACTATACAACAGTTTATAATTATCAGTAGTTACCTGAAAACATAATTGCTTGCAAATTCTTATTGTTAGATAGGAATACTTGAAACCATATAAATGCATGCAAATAAATGATTATTATTAGATAGGAATGGTATCCTGAGTATGGCATAAAACTGGACCTGATGGTGATGTTTCATTTCTGGAGCTTTGAAGAATGAAGAGTCATACCTTTGTTGCCATTACTCTCAGGTCCACTCTAAATCAGTATGGTTGTAAATGTTAGGGTCACATCTATGGTTCCAATAGATCTGTTTGAAAATTATTAGTATTTACTGGGTAAGTCATCATCATCATCGTGTTGTGCCGCTAGCACGGATATCCCTGACCCCCTCTTGCCACATCTCCCTATCATTCATCGCCTCTGGCAGGTCTTCAGGGTTACATCCTGTATCCTCACATAGCTGCTGTATGTATGTTCGAGCTGGTCATCCTGCTTTTGCTTGGCCATACGCAGGGGTCCATAGGACTACATCACTTATGAGTTCATCCTTGCTTCTCCAGCAGTGTCCTGCATGTCTGGTTCATCTAACTTGGATAGTTTTCGTGATGGGAGGCAGGTGGCCGTATAATTGGTGCCTTGTGAGATGATGCTGCCAGGACTTGTTCAATATTGCTCACAACATTCTTGTGTAATTTCCGTCTAGCTTGGTAAGTACTGTTCGTTAATAATGATTTGACAATGCTTCATTGAAGAAATTATTATCTAATACTAATTGTGTATTAAAAAACAAAAAGTACGATGAAAGAAATGCTAATAAATAATTCATGAGAGAAATATGAAGACTATTAAATTTGCTAATTTGCATTTAATACTAATAAACTGTGATTGGGATACACGTCTTAACCTCTTTCCTAATGTAAATATGTTTGACAGCAAGTATTCACATATAAAAGAAATATATAAAAGTTTCATATTGCTGAAAGAAAGAAAAATGAAATAGGAAGAAAGGCAAAGATAGATAAAAGAAAGAAGAAGAATGAAAGACATTAAATTAAGATGATTGGTACTGATCACGGCCAAGTTAAGTTCAGTAGAGACCCTAATCTCTAAGAAGATTATTGTACCCCCCCCCACCAAGATATAAAGTCTGCAGATTTTGGTGGGGAATTACAAAGACATTTAATTTGAATAAAATTTATTACATGAAAAAAAAAATTAAAAAAAAAAAAAAATATATATATATATATATATGTATATATACATATATATATATATATATATACATATATGTATATATACATATATGTAGATATATGTACATATATATATCATCATCATCATCATATCGTGCTGGCAGCACGGATATCCCTGACCCTCTCTCGCCACTCCTCCCTATCGTTCATCGCCCTAGGTAGGTCTTCAGGACAACAACCTGTATCCTCACATAGCTGCTGAATGTACGTTCGTGCTGGTCGTCCTGCTTTTGCGCGGCCATGTGTGGGGATCCATAAGAGTACATCTCTTATGAGTTCATCTCTGCTTCTCCAGCAATGTCCTGCATGTCTGGTTCGCCTAACTTGAATAGTTTTCGTGATAGGGGGCAGGTGGCCGTACAGTTGGTGTCTTGTGGGGTGTTGCTGCCAGGACTAGTTCAGGATTGCACGCAGCATTCTTGTGTAATTGCCATCTAGTTTCTTCTCTAGCCGTTTTGTTAGCATCCATGTAGTGCATCCATATAGCAGTATCGATGTGACCGCTGCCTGGAAGAAACTGCGTTTCATTTTATCGGTTAGGTCTGATTTCCATATAGTCGATAGCCGATTGATAGCTGTCCATGCTTTCGTTAACCTCGTTTCGATGTCCTTTTCGGTTGATTCGACGCTGCTTCCTAGGTACGTGAATTTGTCTACTAGTTTAAGAGGGGTTCCTTCTAGAGTGGAGATGTCCCCCGTTTGGTTATAGCACATATATTCCGTTTTGTGTGCATTAACATGGAGGCCTATGCTTGCTGATGCTCGTTCCAGGCTATGCAGAAGTGTTTCGGCTTGGTCAGGTGTATTTGCCAGTATCGCTATGTCATCGGCGTAGTCGGCGTCGGTAATTGTTGTTGCGGGGTATCTTCTGCTTCTTTTCTTCGTCAGTTCGAAGCCATTCTCTTTGATTTTGTCAATTGATGTTCTAAGTACGTAGTCTAGACAAATGATAAAGAGATACGGAGCCAGCGTGTCCCCTTGTAGTACTCCTGCTACAATGTCGAAGTATTCTGTGTCTCCATCTGGTGATCGTACTTTTACTTTAGTGTTTCTATAGAGAATCGTTATTGCCGCTACGGTTTCTTTAGGTATGCCGTACGCTAGTAGGATTTGTTCCATCTTTCCTCTGTGAATGGAGTCGAAAGCCTTGGTAAAGTCGACAAATATTAATGTCGCTTGTAGGTTCTTTGCCCGTACACCTTCAAGGATTCTGCGGATGGTTAGTATTTGTGAGGTCGTAGATCTATTTCTTCGGAAGCCATTTTGGTTTTTTCTAAGTATGTTGTCGATTTTGGGTTCTATGCGGTTTTGTAGTAGGGCATTGTAGATTTTGGCAGCTATGGATGTAAGTGTTATGCCTCGGTAGTTTTTGGCTAATCCGAGGTCCCCCTTTTTAGGGAAGGGGAGTATGCATCCCTTCGTCCATCTATCTATCGGATTTTGATTGTATACTGCGTTGCAGTGTCGGAGCAGTATGTCGTCGAATTGTCTGGTCTTCCATACTTCCGGGGGAATTTCGTCCAGTCCTGCAGCTTTCCTATTTTTAATTTTTCTGAGAACCGAGTCGAGTTCTCCTTGTGTGAACGGTCCAAGTTTAATGTCTAATTGTTTGCTAATTATTCTGGTGATTGGTTCAGGCGTTATTTTTGGTGGGTTTCCAAGTAAGTTTTCGAAGTGCTGTTTCCACAGTTTTATTCTTTCTTGTTGGTTTGCTGCTTTAAGTTTTGCTTTGGACATATATATATATATACATATATATATATATATATATATATATATTCATATATATATACATATATATATACATATATATACATTTATATATATATATATATATATATACATATATATATATATATGTACATACATATATATATATATATACATATATATATATATATATATATACATATATATATATATATATATATATATATATATATATATATATATATACATACATAAATATATATATATATACCAGGCCATTGGCCTAATGGGTCGAGTGTTTGCCAATGGTCCAGGAAGCCGGGGTTCAATCCCAGATCGAGTCATACCAAAGACTCAAAAAATAGTACTCGAAGCTGCCTTGCTTATTACTCAGCATTATAATGTACAAATCAAGGGTAAAGAAATGGAGTAGTGCCCTCCCCTACACTACATTGTAGTAGCTATTGAAAAGGAAGCCTTCGGGTTGCCCTCAGCTATGGTCGCCAACTTTACTTGCTTTTTTATATATATATATATATATATATATATATATATATATACATAAGTAGCATTTTAACTTTTTCAGGTGTGTGCTGTGCGTTAATTTGTACTTGGTAGACTTTTTTTTGCAGAATTGCTTGCTGGAATAATAGTTTCAGTAGTGTTGCTTGGGAGAACAAATTTGATGTTGGAAGATCCGAAATTTGTAAAGATCCTAAAAACATCACTGACGAGGTGATCCTGTTGCTATTTTGGGTATATGATTACAATACATACACACACACACACACACACACACACACACACACACACACACACATATATATATATATATATATATATATATATCTTTGTTGGCACCCTTTTGTTTTTTTAAATTCACCTGCATTATATACTATGTGGTAAATTAGATGATAGAAAATCTCAGTTATACTACTCTTTCCTTGATGCCCTAAACACATACTTATTTTGCTTAATGGTTGATCCAACACCAGTACTGATAAATTCTTAGCTCAACCAAGAAGGGAATAAATAACCTTTTTTTTTTTAAAAAAAGCAAGGGATGTTGAAAAGTTTAAAGAAACTTGAAAAAATTATGATATGCCAAGAGTGTTGGGGCACTTCGAGTGGTGTAATGGTTAGCAAACTAGACTAGCAAATCTTCATGAGTGAGTTCAAGTCTCATTGGGTGTCTCATTCATATGGTCTTGGATCCTATCTAATCAAAAAGCTTAGTAAATTACATATGTTAACAGTGTTGAATTTTAGGATGAATTTCTAGAACAACATGTACGTTTCATAGCTTTGGGTTGTTTCTCTCTTAATCAGGATGAGAACTTTTCAGTATTCCTTGTAGTTGGAATAGCGATATCAATCATTTAAGAGTGTTTAAAATTAGTTGGCTTATTTTTAATATTTTTCTATGATTCATCACTATAGAGATAGAATTATAAATGAGAATGAATATTCTTCTTTTTTTTTTTTTTGATATTATAATATAACAAATGGGTTTAATATTCATCTGTGAAAGCCTACAGAATCTAAATATAAGGTACCAGTCTGAATAATTAATCAAAAGAAACTCAATTTTTGTTTTGCGACTCCTAAGTGAACATCCGGTAATATTGGATATCTGTTTACTGCCCCTCCACACACTTCTGCGTCGGGCAGGATGAGAGACAATGTGAGACAAGGTCAATTTTAAAGCAAAGGACAGCTGGTTTGAATTCAGAGTTTACTTTTTTTCTAGAATTTTTCTAGAATTTTTCAAGAATGGTTGCCTTATTAACACACAGTCTGTTCTAGTATTTACTCAAAGCATAGTGGGAAAGAGATGTGTTCCTGCCTTTCTCAACTGAGTTAACATACAGTGAAATGCAAACTGCTTTGTCCAGAATTTGATTCAAATTCTTATGAATAATAACTACCTCCTCATACTCAGACAGTAATATTAGATATATTCATGGTAAAATATGATGGAAATTGTATATTTTGTTTAAGTTATTAGATTGAGTAAGTTGAAATAAAATGTTTTATTTTCCAAATATTTACTTTCAAACAATTCAAATTTAAAAATTCCATTTTAGCATAAAATTTGATAATAATATTTATCATATTTAAGTTACATAATGATCAAAACTAAATATTTTGTTGAAGTTACGAGACTAAGTTTCCATGAAAATGTTTTATTTTTCAAATGTTTCCTTTCAAACAGTTTAAATCTAAAAATATCATTTGAATGTATAATTCTTTGGTAATATTTCTCATATTTAAGTTATATAATGATAAAAATTAGATATTTTGTTGAAGTTATGGTATTGAATAAGTTTAAATAATTTTTTTTATTTTCCAAATATTTGGTTTTAATTTTAAAATGTCATATGAACATGTAATTATTAGAGACATTCGTAGATGCTTGAATAGCAGACATGAGCTCAATATCTTTATCTTGAAATGTTTACAAGTCAGTTCTTTTGGCACATCAAGTTTTATCCTTGGACGGCAGAAGAATAGCCTCTTAAGATTCTTGTCATCGACTCCTACACATATATATATTCATATCCGGCAGCTTGAAGTCAATCAAAGAAGCACAATATATGATAGGCCGGCTTTATGTTTAAATAGCATTTCTCATATGCCTGAATGCACACGCACACACACACACACACACACACACGTATACACACACACACACACACGCACATATACATGGTCATACATGGTATAGCAGTTATTATCTTAGGAAAGAGACCTGAGAAACTAAATTCGAACCTGAGAGAAGGCTATTTGAATTTCACTTCTTACTCAGTGACTTTGGAAAAAACATGAAATATTTTGTGCAGACACAGGATGTAGTCTGGAAGACCTGCTAGGAGCAATGGATGAAAGGGACGAATGGCAAGAGAGAATCAGGGAAATCCACGGTGGCAGTGTGACTTGATGATGATGATGATGATGATGGGTAAATAGTGGGGCAGACTAAGCTCTTTAACTTTGGTATGACAACTAGTGGAGGAGAAGGAAAAACTCTGAAATTAAAACCTGAGGAGTATAGTTCAGTAAATCTGTGGCACATTGGTGCACCATACTTCTGTAATTAGCTCATCCAGACAGTGTGGCTGGTTCTACACAAACGTTCACTTTTATTATTATTAGCAGTATTATGAATAGATAACCTATGTAAGCAATCTGTGAGCAGTTCATATCTAAATTATTAGAAATCATACACTGTGCAAAACAAGAGAGCAACTATCTATCTATCTATCTATATAGTAATTTACAAAGCTCTTTGCTTCGATGTGGCACAAGGCCGAATGAATGGGGCACCCAATGAGACTCGAACTCACTCGTGTAGGTTTGCTAGTCTAGCTTGCTAACCGTTACACCACCAGGGGTGCCCATATATATATATATATGTTTGTTTTTTTACAGGTGTATATGAATTTGCATACACACACACACACACACACACACACACACACACACACACACACACACACACACACACACACACACAGTACATGTTTTTGTGCATACACACAAAATATGTACTGACCACACATACATACTCCGATATATACATACATGAATCCTCATGTTTCATAATAAAATGCCATCATTTGTGTTTTTAGCAAAAGAATTCCAGCTGTTTAGAGTTTTGCTTATGAAAAGATTAAAATAGAAAGTTATAAATACTGAAAAATATTAAACGTTTTCTTTCTTTCTGTAAAATTTTAGGTTATATAAGAATTGAATGGATTGTGTATACATTGGGTGAGACATACCGAAATGAATAGGATAAAAACCAGTTGATATAGACAAGTTGAAATGCCATTAAACAAAAGAAACCAAAATAAAACGGGAATGGGTGTTCGGCATATTATAGTCAGTATAATTGCTCATAGAATTGGAGAAAAATCTTCCACCTTTCCTCTGCATGAAGCGTTTCAAACCCTAGGATAAAACAAGGCATCTGGTTGTGAAGATTCGCAGTTGCATGTTCCTGGAAAAGTGGTTTCTGAGATAATTGTTACTTTTGTTATTTCCTTCATTCTCAGCTAAAGTGTTATTTTTCAAGGTCAAATTACTTCTTGAATTTTGTGCATCTTGGCTAGTTTTTTTTTTTGTTTTGTTCCTTTTTTAATTTTTATTTTGGTTGCTCCTAATTTTCATTTTCACTCTATAATTAGTTTCTCCTATTTTGTTGCTTTCTTAATTAGTGAGGATCTCGTTTGTTGGTTGATTAGCATGTGGTCACACATGCAAGCATACATGTAGGATATATATATATATATATATATATATATATCCACATTAAGACTAATAGCTGTTGCATAGCACACACAGGTAGACATGCACGGTGCATATAAATATACACTAATTTTATATCCAGCTCAGTTGATTAGAGACACACACACACACACACACACACACACACACACACACACACACACACACACACACACACACACACAGACAGACAGAGATATGTGTCTTTATGAAAATATATATTATGTATATATACATACACATGGAAAGGGCCAGTATTGTGACTAAGATATATTTACAACGTATTCCAGAAGTTACTTTACACTGTTGGATGTGCTCATATTGGGTTATTATAGGAAATGGAATCAACAACCCAAGTTCAAATCAAGGCAGTTTGCATTTCCCTTTACACTAATGCCCTTGAAAATCCAACTGTTTTCCAGCCAGCTAGTAGGACAGACTATGTTCTTTAGCCTTGGTTAGGCAACCAGTCCAGGAAAAAGAAAATTCTGAATCTAAACCAGCTGTACTCTGCCTAAAACCACCTAGTCGGCTGGGGCTAGTGAATGCACTGACTGCATCTCTGCAGCCCCCCCCCCCCCCCCACAACAAGAGTCACGGATATGTCATTAAACAATCTGATGGTGAGGCTCCACTCCAGGAGCTTTAGGGAATATGGAGTAACCTTTCATTGCCATCACTCCCTGGTCCACTCTGACCCAGAGTGGTAGCACCTGATAGGGTCCTATCTATGAGTCAAATAGAACAGTTTGACATTTAAACTGAGTGCAAACAAATGACTTATGCTAAATTGAATTGTTGGATCATTTAACTGTGTAAATTTAACTTTGCATAAATATCACTGATGTTTAATTGAATTATTAAGTATATATAGCAATACTTCAAACCATTTAACTTTTTTGACTTATGCTAAATTGAATTGTTGGAAATAGAAGTGTTTTAAGTCTTTTATCTTTTTTCCTTTTTAGTATATTTTTACTCTTTTAAGATATTCTAAAGATCATTCTTGTTGCATTCATTAATATAATCTGATGATAATTTAACTTGTGCATGAAAAATTCAATTTGTAAAGAAGCAGATTGGGCATCATTGATGTTTTGTCTACATTACACTTGTTTATCATGAAGTGTTTCATTTATCTTTTTAAAACTTGTTGAGTAAACTTTGTCTATTGGCCTCGTAAAAAAAAAAAAAAAGTTGATATTTCTCATCGTTATTAATTTTCTTTGCTTGGCATAGAAAATGCCTTTTTAACAGCTATAGTTTTTGAAATACTGACAGACAATAGAACCCCAGGTGCTACGGAAACCCTTAAATAAAAAAAAGTTCTTTTGCTCCACAAAACTGTATCATGAGTGTCAATATGTTTTTATTTTTGATAAATTTTTGAAATTATTTGTATATAATGTGCAAAATGTGTTTATAAATCATATATTCAATTCATATGTAAAAGTAGTATTTGGCATTAAATAACTAACAATGGTTGATATGCCATAAAATCAAACCAAACTAAATCAATCTGCCTAAAAATTGACCTTGTGTGAGATCCTAATTGTGGCAGAGGGTTTGGGTAAATATGTTCTTTGCATTGTAAGTTGGGCTTGGAATACTCTGATTGCATCCTTTGTATAGAGATAACCCTCCCCCACTATATGTACACAATCAAAAAAATTCAAAAGGATATCCTGGGTATGACATTAAACTTCATCTCGTGGTAAGGCTCCAGTTTTGGAGCTCTGGGCTGTATGTACTCACTCTTTGATTGGCATTACTGCCTGGTCCACTTTGATCTGAAGTGGTTGTACCAGTTAGGATTCCATCTATGGGTCAAAAAGATCTGTTTAAAAATTCTTTCTATTAGATAGGAATACTTGAAATTTAACTGAGTGTAAATTAGTTGCATTGTCCTAAAAATAGACAGGTTTGGTTTGGTTTCTTTGTTTAATGGCATATCAACCTTTGTAGGTTATTTAATGCCAAAGCCATTCTCCGAGAAGAACAGTAGTGGTACTATTTAACCCATAGCTAGGAGGATAAGGGGGTTCATACCTTTCCCAAGGGTATTTACCCGAAAGTGAACATAATAGCGTGACTAGAATACGAACTCGCTTACAACGATTCCTCAGTCCATCGCTTTAACCCTTACGCCACGAGGACACCCCCACAAAAAAAAAAAAAAAAATAGACAGAGAGAACATAAAACTGATATGTTTGCATATAACTATATAATATATATATAGCTGTTAAAAAGGCATTTTCTATGCCAAGCAAAGAAAATTAATAACGATGAGAAATATATATATATATATATATTATGGTCAGTTGTTAAGTTCTAAGCCTTACCCAGAAAGAAAACTCATAACTGAACATTTTTGCTGCAGCAACTAACACTTCTTTTAAAACTAGAAAAACTAATTTAAATTTTATACCTTAATTTCTGTACAAATGAAAGCTATACAAAAGTGAGAGGCATGCAATAAAGGTAAAATCTGAACTGTTCAAATGACCTCCTCTCTCTATCTCTCTCTCTCTCTCTTTCTCACACACACACACATACACTCACACACACACACACACTTATATATATATATATATATGTGTGTGTGTGTGTGTGCACTCATTGGGTAATAGTAACCATTGTAGGAAATATATAGTGACCCAAGTTCAAACCCTAGACAACACAGTTAAATTTCAAGTATTCCTATCTAATACAAAGAATTTTTAAACAGATCTTTTTGACCCATTGATAGAACCCAAACAGGTACAACCACTTCAGATCAAAGTGGACCTGGCAGTAATGGCAATCAAAGAGTGAGTACATACAGCCCCTAAAACTGGAGCCCCTAAAACTGAATTCATACCAGTTAAACTCCAGTTGTGTTGTATCCTGCTCATTGGTTTTGGGTAGATATATACATGTAGGAGGGTATATATATATATATATATATATTGTGTTTTTTTTTCATCATACCACATGTGAAAGCACGTGCGATACCCTGGCTTCATCAGTCACCAACCAGAGGTGATAACACAGTTTTGGTAGCTCAAGGTGGTACTGCCACTCTTGGCGCAACTAAGCAGCTTTTGCCACCGAACAGAGTATTTAAAAGAATTATATATATATATATACCAGATCAACTAAAAGCAGAGATTACATTGTACATTCATCTTCATTTCTTGTGCAGTTTGTGATTTTTAGAAACGCATTTACTTTCGGCCATTGATGTCATTATGAGCTTACAGTAACAGTTTCTTGATGTTACAAAATCACATGGGAATGGTGGTTCCGCATGCATTTCATTCATGCTGAAGACTATATATATATAGAAGAGGCACATTGTAAAAGTTTTTATCTTAATAAAATAGACTCACTGAGGCTATTTGCATATGATTTTCACACTAATGGCCTAGGGAAAGGCATGAATCCATCTTTTCTTTTTCCAAATATGATCAAATACCAAAACAGAAAGGATTCTTTAGCTTTGGTAAGGTAGCAGATCTTGGAGGAGAAAATAACTCTGAATTTAAACCAAGAGTTTGTGGTGCTAGCAACTTCAAACCATGAAATCTATTTGTTGCTAAAGCTTCAGCACCACCACAGATGCAGTATACCTGCAGCTATCTGCCTACAAAAGCATAGGAATTTTACAAATTTATATATACATATATATATATATATATATAATCTCTAAAAAGCTAGAACATATATATATATATATATATATATATATGGAGAAATTAACAAATGATTATAAAAACTTATTTTTTCTTAAATCAGAAAAGTGCTTGAATACTGAGCAGTAGAACAAGATAAAACCTAAAATGAATAAATGTTTTTTCACTTCCTAATGTCATCCCATGACTTTAAGTTTCATGTAAAAAAATAAAATCTTCAGATGAATCATATGACTATATATATACATATATATATGCACACAGATTGTGTGATGAGTAAATTATCGTCCTTTCAAATTATAGATTTCTTGTAGATCTTCTATTTGTTTCAGGTGTTGTCTACTGTACAGAAAATAAGTTAGTTGGAAACTTGTCTGTGAGGAAAGCACTTCACTCCTCCAGAAATTTGGAAGTGGCATGCTGTCTTGCTTGGCATTCATGCCAGAGGCACCAACATGAACATTTCAACGTGTTGGGTGCTAATCTGAGAACAGATTCATATTCATATTGATGAAAACCAAACACCAAGTCCACATCATATAGTTTGAGTTTGTCACTAGCGATGGTGATTTTATGCCTTTATTCATCTTCCCATATGGTTTCATGCTCATTAGTGAGGTCTACATCAAGTGCCTGGTGGAGGCAGTGCTGCCCTGGATTGACAATGCTACAGCTGGAAGGCCCTATGTCTTGCAACAGGACTCTACACCATGCCACAAAAGAAAGAGAATCCAGTCTTGGCAGTCAGAAAATTTCTATGACCACATCACCTCTCACATCTGGCTGCTTAACTCCTCAGATTGCAATCTCCTTAATTATTATATGTGGGATGCAATTGACTGAAAAACTCAAAGAAAAATTGAAGGTAAAGATAATAGCATCATTTACGAATTTAAACAAGGAAACCTTCAGTAAGGCTTGCAGAAACTTCCGAAGTTATCTGGCTGCTGTAGTGGTGATTTTTTTTAATAAATTTAATCTATAGTGTTTCAAGGTCTTTTTCATATAATTTTGGTAAATAGATCTGATAAATTGAGATATCAGTGTTATTTTCATTTTTGCTTAATCTAACTGATAACTGACCTATTGCACCCTATATATATATATATATATATATATTATATATATATATATATGCACACACACTTGGGGCTTTGAAATACACCGACTGCATCTCTGCAGAGGGGTAAGACCCTCTCCCCTAACGGGTATCCTGCTTTGACTCTAAACATTCTGATGGTGAGGTTCTAGTAATGCGAAGTTTTGAGAAATGTGGAGTACTACTTCATTGCCATTGCTCCTCGGTCCCCTCTGGCTTGGAGTGGTAGCACCTAATAGGGTCCTATCTATGGGTAAAATAGAACTAAACTGTGTACTTATGCTAAACTGAATTGTTCAAGATGGGACTATTTTGACATTTAAACTGCATACTTATGCTAAATTGTATTGTTTGAAATAGAACTATTTTGACATTTTACTGCGTGTAAACAAAAAAACTATATTCATACTAAACTGAATTATTTGAAAAAGATTTATATATATAAAAATGGATTTGGAAATTAATAATCTACAATTGTTGATGTGCCATAAAACTAAACCAAACCAAACACACGCACACACACACACATACACATCTATATCTATCTATCTATATATATATATATATATATATACACACATACCTATATTTGGTTCACACTCACATACACACACACATCTGTACAGTTATTTACTATGTTTAGTTTAGATGTGGCACAAGGCTAGAATTATGGAGCTAAGTGAAAATTAAACTCTTTAACAATGTTCTACGAATCTAGCTAACTAACCCTCACCCCTTGTGAGATGGCTCACATATATCTATTTGTCTATCATAAACATTAAATTGTTCTAATAACATGGATTTCTTTTACTCTCTCTTGCTATCAATCCCTACTGACCATCGCTCCAGTTAGGTCCTCTAGTCAGCACCCAGTGTCCACACAGAGCTAATGAATGTAAGTTTTCACTGGTTG
>OY757938.1:44933602-44998602 GCA_963585895.1 Sepioteuthis lessoniana
TACAAGCTGACTGATAAATGACAAGAAGTGATTCAAAATAATGGTGAATATACTATTGACTAAAATTAATTCCTTGTTAAATTATTCATGAATAAATTATATTTTACTAAAACAGAAATTACTTATGTCTCTACCAAATATAGATATATCAATAGTATCGTTTGCTTTATTTATAAATGAAGAGTGTTCAATATCAGTGATAGGGCATATATATATATATATATATATATATATATAAATTAGGATAGTGCAGACAGAAGATTAATGGTGCTTGATGACTGTCAGTCTCACGTCTATGGGATGTAAATACCCTTTTCAAAACCAATATACCCATTTGCAAAGTTGGTTCTTTATTGTATGTAAATACATCATTCAAAAATTGACCTTGTGTCGCATCCTGCTTATGGCAAAGTAGTCGGATAAATACACACACACAGAGAACATACCTATCAATTATTATATGAGGTGAGAGATTTTAATTGATTTTCCAACAAGGCCAAGAAAGGCCACACTTAATATCTTAGAAGGCTGAATATGGCCTTAAGTCAACAGATTACCTGAATGTGGCCTTAATATGCAAATGAAAACAGCCACTTTCACATATACACAAACACTATCACACACCCCTCCACCATATCTGCAGACACAAAACTAGATAAAATATGCGAGAAGAGCAGGTTTATTTGTGAGTGAATTGTTATTTTCTACGATATCATTTTGTCATTAACAAATTAAAAGGAATAAAAATTTCCTCAAAAAGAAATAAAATGAAGCAAATCAATATTCAGATTAAATTAATGTTTTGGAAATTTTTAGATGAAGCAATTTTACTTTTTTGATTTTATTACTAGGTTTCTTCTTTCTTTTGTTTTTTATGAAGCAATTTTTCTTTTTTGATTTTATTACTAGGTTTCTTCTATTTTCTCGTTTTTTTATTAAGCAATTTTACTTTTTTGATTTTATTACTAGTTTTCTTCTTTCTTTTGTTTTTTATGAAGCAATTTTACTTTTTTGATTTTATTACTAGTTTTCTTCTTTCTTTTGTTTTTTATGAAGCAATTTTACTTTTTTGATTTTATTACTAGGTTTCTTCTATTTTCTTGTTTTTTTATTAAACAATTTTACTTTTTTGATTTTATTACTATTTTGCCTTGGTCTTAGATGAAGCCTTATCAATTATTATTTTATTAGTAGTTTTATTCCATTTTGATATTGCTACTCTCCTTTGCTCCAGCCCAGTCTGCTGAGGCTGTAGAATACACTGACTGCATCTCTGCAGAAGGGTAAGAACCTCCCCACCAATGAGTGTCGTAGATATGACATAAAACCATCTGATGGCTTAGCTCCTGCTTTGGAGATTTGGAAAATGTACAGTACCCTTTTATTGACATTACTCCCTGGTCCACTCTGAACCGAAGTGGTAGCATCTGATTGGGTCCCATCTATGGGTAAAATAGAACAAACTAGGTCTGCAAACAAATGACTGATGTTAAATTGTAACTTTTATACAGCAATACTTGAAACCATTTAACTGTGTGCAAAAAAGAATGTTATCTACAGATTGTTTACAAATCCTATTTATATTTCATATATATGTACAAACATGGTTTGGTATTAAATAACCTTCAATGGTTGATATTCCATAAAACCAAACCAAGTCAAACTCTTTTGTTCTTTATTTTTTCTTTCCTTATTTCTCTTTTTTCCCATTTTTCTTTTCATAATTTTCTTTGCTCTTTTTCACTAATGTTATTGTATTGATAGTTTTCCACTGTTGTTTTTTAAAAGAGTAACTTTTACTATTATTATTTTATCACTAGTTTTATACCATCTTAATATTGTTGCTTTTTAGAAGAAGCGTTTTACGATTATTATTTTATCACTAGTTTTATATCATCTCAATATTGTTGCCTTTTAGAAGCATTTTTACGATTATCATTTTATCACTAGTTTTATACCATCTTAATATTGTTGCTTTTTAGAAGCATTTTTACGATTATCATTTTATCACTAGTTTTATACCATCTTAATATTGTTGCCTTTTAGAAGCATTTTTACGATTATCATTTTATCACTAGTTTTATACCATCTTAATATTGTTGCTTTTTAGAAGAAGTGTTTTTACGATTATTATTTTATCACTAGTTTTATACCATCTCAATATTGTTGCCTTTTAGAAGCATTTTTACGACTATCATTTTATCACTAGTTTTATACCATCTTAATATTGTTGCCTTTTAGAAGCATTTTTACGATTATCATTTTATCACTAGTTTTATACCATCTTAATATTGTTGCCTTTTAGAAGCATTTTTACGATTATCATTTTATCACTAGTTTTATACCATCTCAATATTGTTGCCTTTTAGAAGCATTTTTACAATTATCATTTTATCACTAGTTTTATACCATCTCAATATTGTTGCTTTTTAGAAGAAGTGTTTTTACAATTATTATTTCATTACAATTACACCATCTTAATATTGTTGTTTTAGCTTAGTAAGCTGTTCTTGCAAATCCTTTTTACTAAGTGCTCCATACTTGTGGCCTTGTGCCAGAACCAAACTAAACTTTGTAATGAATAACTTTGTATGTCTTTTTCAGAATGTAATGTTTAGCAAGTTGGTCTCCGATCAATACTAGTGAGTAGTGAGTTTGTATGAGTTCTATATTTATAGTCTACTTGCAAGTAGTTTCAGCTTTTTTTATTTTAATTACAACTTCAGATTATTCAGTTGAAATGTTTTCCTTTAGATGAATTTATTGCTTGTTAATTGTTGAAAAAATTATGAACAATCAAGAAATTTTTTAATGGCCTCTTCATGGGTGATGTGGAAAAATTTATATTTGGCTACATTGAGTGGGTTAAATGAAAACATTTGACAGTTTCAAATCATCATTTATCTTTTAGTTAAAAATGTTTCTTTACCATTTTTCTTTTTCTTGTTTTTCTTTTTCTTTTTCTTTTTTTCTTTATACTTTATTCTTTGTTCTTTCTCATTTCATTTCTTCTTATTTCTTTTTCTTTTATCTTTATTTTTTATTCCTCTTTTTTTTCTCTCTCTTTATTTTTCTGTCTTATTCTCTTGCATTTTGCTTATTCTTCTCTCGATAATATCTTTTTCTTTTTTTCTTTATACTTTATTCTTTGTTCTTTCTCATTCCGTTTCTCCTTATTTCTTTTTCTTTTATCTTTATTTTTTTATTTCTCTTTTTTTTCTCTCTCTTTATTTTTCTGTCTTATTCTCTTGCATTTTGCTTATTCTTCTCTTGATAATATCTTATTTCTATGTATTTCGGGCCTTTCTTGTTTTTCATCTATTTTTTCTATCATTTTCTTTCATTCTTTTTGTTTCCTTTTTATCTCTTTTTCTTCTACTTTGCAATTTTTTTTTCTTTTTTCTTTTTTTCTTTGTATGACCCAGTCTATTAACTTCATTTTTTTTTTCAATTGTTTTTATTATCTATTTTTTCATCTTCCCTTTTTTTATTTTTTCTTTCCTTTCTTCTCTTCATTTCTCTTTCTTTTTGCTTTGTTCTTTCTTTTTTTTCTTTCCACCTTTTTTTTGCACCCCACTTTATTTTTCTTTCCTTTCTGCTCTTCCTTTTCTTAGCTTTTTGCCTTGTTTATTATTTTCTTTTTCATTCATTTTTTTCTTTTTTTTTTTTTTTTGCACTCTCATTTATTTTTATCTTTTTTTCATTTTTCTCTTGGTTTTTCTCTTTTTTCTTTTCTCCATTCATTTTTCCTTTTTTTTTTTTAAGATTTTTCTCCCCATTTTTTCTCCTCTTTCTCCCCTTTCATTTCACCCTCTTTTATTTTCTTTTTTATCCCTTTCTTCATTTTCTTTCTTTATTTCTCTTCTTTCCTATATTTTTTTCTTTTCATAATTTTGTTTGCTATTCTCCTCTTTTTCACTCATTTTTCTCTTCTTTATCTTTCAGCTTTCCATTTTGTCTGTCCTTTTGTTCCTTCCACCATTTTGTTTATTCTGTTTGTTCCCTCTTGTCATTAACCATTCATTCATTTCCTTCTCCACTTATTCATTGTCATTCAATTATTCATTGTCCATTAGATGAAGTAGAACCTTCCCCCAAAATTCTGTACAAATTATAATTCACTGCAAATAGCAGTTTTCTTTGGGTTTTTTCTTTCTTCTTTTTTTTCCATAAACATTGGCAGCCATGTCTATTATCTGCCTGTTATGTATAGTCTACAAAAATATGGCTGCCATATGTCATCTCCAAACGGCAAATGCTGCACCCACCACTATCTCACAGAATATTTTCTATCCACAAAGTAAATGGCTGGTTGTTAATTACATTGTGATGTAAATAATCTACCAGTAAAAATATTGATTTGAGAGTTGTTATTCCGTTACAAATCTTAAAAAGTCTTTTTTTTATTTTAGTTTTTAGTTTAATGTTCTATTATTAATACCAGTTAATACACATTATGAATATGTTGATAAAAGCCATAACTAAGTTCCAAGTTTTGGCTTTTATTTCATTTTCATATACCATGAACCGTTTCCACAGAATGAAATTTGGTTCCTGCTAATCTAGCTAACATGGACTGTAATTCATAAAAAAAACTTTTATATGATTCCACCGACAAAATTTGCATGTCCTAAATAAAATAAGTTTACGATTGATTGATTGATTTTAATGGCATGTTAACTCATCTAGGGTTATTTTATGCCTACAAGTTAGCTAATCACAGTTTTGGAGGTCTGGGGAGTGTTGAGTACTCTTTCATTGCTATTATTCCAAGGTCCACTTCGAGCTGGAGTGATAGTACTCATTAGGGTACCATCTATGGGTAAAATAGATCTGTTCAGAAATTGTTTGTATTCATTAGAATCATGTGCAAAAAAAGACTCTTAAGAAATGACACAAAAAATGTAAATATAAATGTGATTCCCAAACCTCTAGGCATAAAACAACCCAAAACAGGTTGAAATACCATTAAAATCAATCAATCAAAATAAAATTCAATAAAAAGACCTGAAAGCAATTAAAAAAAAAAAACTGTTTGTGCCTTTGCACTACAGAAAATAAAGAGTAGAAAAAGAGTCCATTCTTTATGAACATACATGTTACCCAGAGGAAGGCTGGAGAATGTGTCTGTCAAAAATGTGGACAACAAAAACATTTTTGAATGTTGATAAAACTTGCCAAAAGTATTGACAGCAAATTCAAACGATATTTACAAAATTTTCCTTCATCTTTGACAGCAAAATATAATCCTCTCACACTCTCATTTTTTGTTAATGTATTTTTTTTCATGTTTCCAGGAGTTACTCAACTTAATATTGCTTTTAAATAATGCACTTAAAATGCCCATTAGAAGTATTTAATGAACATCAATTAAAACTGAAAGTGGTCTACAAATACTTTAAGGATAAAAAATAAAAAAGCTTTTCCTATTCATTAATAACGTTTTTCTGTTTAAAATTTAGAATTTTTCCTGTTTATTTTTTTATTCTTTAAGAATATATTTTTTTAGATATTCCTAAGTTTTTAATTGAATTTACTGTAAATGAAAAAGTTTTTTAATTTCTTCATGTGTTAAAAATGTCTGTAGATATAAAGCAAATTATAACAATTTTAATAAAGAATATTTCAAGCTATATTGTTCTGATAAAAACAACAATAATAAGAATTTAATCTAGTTATATAATAATAGTATGTATTTACCAAACCACTTCTCCATGTGCTGGATATTTTTGATTTTTAAGGAGAGTAAAGATGGTTTGAATTTAGAGTTTTCCTTCTTGGCTGGTTGTCTAATCAAGGCTAAAAATTCAGTTTGTCATTCTATTTATCAATAACTGGGAGAGATCGGATGGATTCATGCTTTTCCCAAGGTCATTAGCACAAAGTGCCCGTGGTGTAGTCATTATCGTCGTAGGAAATGGACACGGCGACACGAGTTCAAATCCTTGACGAGACTGATTGCATTTCACATAGCACTAATACCCTTGGGAAAGGTATGAATCCAATTATTCTCCCTCCCGCTATGGGTAAATAGTAGGACAGACTAGGTTCTTCAGCCTTGGTGAGGCAACTAGTCTAGGAGAAGAAAAACTCTGAATTGAAACCTGTTAAACTCCGCTTAAAAATTGACCTTGTGTCATATCCTGCCCGAACGGAGGGGTTGGTAAATAGTATTAGCACAAAGGGAAATGCAAATAACCTCATCTAGGATTTGAACTCAGGTCACCAATTTCCTTTCCTCTGATGATAACTGTTACACAAGGCATGCTACCAAAAAACATTCAGCTTTATTAAGAAGAAGATGTTCCATTGTCTGCCAGATGACTCAGCATCCCAAACCACAGAAACTGGAGGCTTGCTTCTTCATATATCTTACACTAATAAGAACGTTATCCTATCTTTGTGTTGATTTCTGTTTTATTCCTTTGTTACCCACTTTTGTTACACCCTTACTCTTCATTTGTTATTTAGTCACCCTTTTCCTTTGTAATCCTCTTTTGTTACACCCTTACTCTTCATTTGTCATTTAGTCACCCTTTTCCTTTGTAATCCTCTTTTGTTACACCCTTACTCTTCATTTGTTATTTAGTCACCCTTTTCCTTTGTAATCCTCTTTTGTTACATCCTTACTCTTCATTTGTCATTTAGTCACCCTTTTCCTTTGTAATCCTCTTTTGTTACATCCTTACTCTTCATTTATCATTTAGTCACCCTTTTCCTTTGTAATCCTCTTTTGTTACATCCTTACTCTTCATTTGTCATTTAGTCACCCTTTTCCTTTGTAATCCTCTTTTGTTACATCCTTACTCTTCATTTGTTATTTAGTCACCCTTTTCCTTTGTAATCCTCTTTTGTTACATCCTTACTCTTCATTTGTCATTTAGTCACCCTTTTCCTTTGTAATCCTCTTTTGTTACATCCTTACTCTTCATTTGTCATTTAGTCACCCTTTTCCTTTGTAATCCTCTTTTGTTACACCCTTACTCTTCATTTGTTATTTAGTCACCCTTTTCCTTTGTAATCCTCTTTCGTTACATCCTTACTCTTCATTTGTTATTTAGTCACCCTTTTCCTTTGTAATCCTCTTTCGTTACATCCTTACTCTTCATTTGTCATTTAGTCACCCTTTTCCTTTGTAATCCTCTTTTGTTACATCCTTACTCTTCATTTGTCATTTAGTCACCCTTTTCCTTTGTAATCCTCTTTTGTTACACCCTTACTCTTCATTTGTTATTTAGTCACCCTTTTCCTTTGTAATCCTCTTTTGTTACATCCTTACTCTTCATTTGTCATTTAGTCACCCTTTTCCTTTGTAATCCTCTTTTGTTACATCCTTACTCTTCATTTGTTATTTAGTCACCCTTTTCCTTTGTAATCCTCTTTTGTTACACCCTTACTCTTCATTTGTTATTTAGTCACCCTTTTCCTTTGTAATCCTCTTTTGTTACATCCTTACTCTTCATTTGTTATTTAGTCACCCTTTTCCTTTGTAATCCTCTTTTGTTACATCCTTACTCTTCATTTGTTATTTAGTCACCCTTTTCCTTTGTAATCCTCTTTTGTTACACCCTTATTCTTCATTTGTCATTTAGTCACCCTTTTCCTTTGTAATCCTCTTTTGTTACACCCTTACTCTTCATTTGTTATTTAGTCACCCTTTTCCTTTGTAATCCTCTTTTGTTACATCCTTACTCTTCATTTATCATTTAGTCACCCTTTTCCTTTGTAATCCTCTTTTGTTACATCCTTACTCTTCATTTATCATTTAGTCACCCTTTTCCTTTGTAATCCTCTTTTGTTACATCCTTACTCTTCATTTGTCATTTAGTCACCCTTTTCCTTTGTAATCCTCTTTTGTTACATCCTTACTCTTCATTTGTTATTTAGTCACCCTTTTCCTTTGTAATCCTCTTTTGTTACATCCTTACTCTTCATTTGTCATTTAGTCACCCTTTTCCTTTGTAATCCTCTTTTGTTACATCCTTACTCTTCATTTGTCATTTAGTCACCCTTTTCCTTTGTAATCCACTTTTGTTACACCCTTACTCTTCATTTGTTATTTAGTCACCCTTTTCCTTTGTAATCCTCTTTTGTTATATCCCTACTCTTCATTTGTTATTTAGTCACCCTTTTCCTTTGTAATCCTCTTTTGTTACATCCTTACTCTTCATTTGTCATTTAGTCACCCTTTTCCTTTGTAATCCTCTTTTGTTACATCCTTACTCTTCATTTGTTATTTAGTCACCCTTTTCCTTTGTAATCCTCTTTTGTTACACCCTTACTCTTCATTTGTTATTTAGTCACCCTTTTCCTTTGTAATCCTCTTTTGTTACATCCTTACTCTTCATTTGTTATTTAGTCACCCTTTTCCTTTGTAATCCTCTTTTGTTACACCCTTACTCTTCATTTGTTATTTAGTCACCCTTTTCCTTTGTAATCCTCTTTTGTTACACCCTTATTCTTCATTTGTCATTTAGTCACCCTTTTCCTTTGTAATCCTCTTTTGTTACACCCTTACTCTTCATTTGTCATTTAGTCACCCTTTTCCTTTGTAATCCTCTTTTGTTACACCCTTACTCTTCATTTGTTATTTAGTCACCCTTTTCCTTTGTAATCCTCTTTTGTTACATCCTTACTCTTCATTTGTCATTTAGTCACCCTTTTCCTTTGTAATCCTCTTTTGTTACACCCTTACTCTTCATTTGTTATTTAGTCACCCTTTTCCTTTGTAATCCTCTTTTGTTACACCCTTACTCTTCATTTGTCATTTAGTCCCCCTTTTCCTTTGTAATCCTCTTTTGTTACACCCTTACTCTTCATTTGTTATTTAGTCACCCTTTTCCTTTGTAATCCTCTTTTGTTACATCCTTACTCTTCATTTGTTATTTAGTCACCCTTTTCCTTTGTAATCCTCTTTTGTTACATCCTTACTCTTCATTTGTTATTTAGTCACCCTTTTCCTTTGTAATCCTCTTTTGTTACATCCTTACTCTTCATTTGTCATTTAGTCACCCTTTTCCTTTGTAATCCTCTTTTGTTACATCCTTACTCTTCATTTGTTATTTAGTCACCCTTTTCCATTGTAATCCTCTTTTGTTACATCCTTACTCTTCATTTGTTATTTAGTCACCCTTTTCCTTTGTAATCCTCTTTTGTTACACCCTTACTCTTCATTTGTCATTTAGTCACCCTTTTCCTTTGTAATCCTCTTTTGTTACATCCTTACTCTTCATTTGTTATTTAGTCACCCTTTTCCTTTGTAATCCTCTTTTGTTACATCCTTACTCTTCAATCGTTATTTAGTCACCCTTTTCCTTTGTAATCCCCTTTCTTACATCCTTACTCTTCATTTGTCATTTAGTCACCCTTTTCCTTTGTAATCCTCTTTTGTTTCACCCTTACTCTTCATTTGTTATTTAGTCACCCTTTTCCTTTGTAATCCTCTTTTGTTACACCCTTACTCTTCATTTGTCATTTAGTCACCCTTTTCCTTTGTAATCCTCTTTTGTTACATCCTTACTCTTCATTTGTCATTTAGTCACCCTTTTCCTTTGTAATCCTCTTTTGTTACACCCTTACTCTTCATTTGTTATTTAGTCACCCTTTTCCTTTGTAATCCTCTTTTGTTACATCCTTACTCTTCATTTGTCATTTAGTCACCCTTTTCCTTTGTAATCCTCTTTTGTTACACCCTTACTCTTCATTTGTTATTTAGTCACCCTTTTCCTTTGTAATCCTCTTTTGTTTCATCCTTACTCTTCATTTGTTATTTAGTCACCCTTTTCCTTTGTAATCCTCTTTTGTTACATCCTTACTCTTCATTTGTCATTTAGTCACCCTTTTCCTTTGTAATCCTCTTTTGTTACACCCTTACTCTTCATTTGTTATTTAGTCACCCTTTTCCTTTGTAATCCTCTTTTGTTACATCCTTACTCTTCATTTGTCATTTAGTCACCCTTTTCCTTTGTAATCCTCTTTTGTTACACCCTTACTCTTCATTTGTTATTTAGTCACCCTTTTCCTTTGTAATCCTCTTTTGTTACATCCTTACTCTTCATTTGTTATTTAGTCACCCTTTTCCTTTGTAATCCTCTTTTGTTACATCCTTACTCTTCATTTGTTATTTAGTCACCCTTTTCCTTTGTAATCCTCTTTTGTTACACCCTTACTCTTCATTTGTCATTTAGTCACCCTTTTCCTTTGTAATCCTCTTTTGTTACATCCTTACTCTTCATTTGTCATTTAGTCACCCTTTTCCTTTGTAATCCTCTTTTGTTACACCCTTACTCTTCATTTGTTATTTAGTCACCCTTTTCCTTTGTAATCCTCTTTTTTTACATCCTTACTCTTCATTTGTTATTTAGTCACCCTTTTCCTTTGTAATCCTCTTTTGTTACATCCTTACTCTTCATTTGTCATTTAGTCACCCTTTTCCTTTGTAATCCTCTTTTGTTACACCCTTACTCTTCATTTGTTATTTAGTCACCCTTTTCCTTTGTAATCCTCTTTTGTTACATCCTTACTCTTCATTTGTCATTTAGTCACCCTTTTCCTTTGTAATCCTCTTTTGTTACACCCTTACTCATCATTTGTTATTTAGTCACCCTTTTCCTTTGTAATATTCTGTCTAGAGTTATTTTATACCTAAAGTTTAGGAAATCTCATTCATATTTACCTTTTCGTGTGCCAGTTTTTTTAAAGGGGTTTCTTTTCTTACACACAGTTCTTTAATGAAAATTAAGAATAGATTTTAAACCGACCAATTTGACCCATAGAGAGGACCCTTAATTAAAATCAATCAATCTGTCCTAATCTAGTGAAACATTTAAATCTGGTTTTCCATATGTCATTTTTTTACTATTCTGTCAGATTCAATTCCAAACTATACCCCTATCTAAATGTAGGAGTCCCTGTGGTATAGTGGATAATGTCCTGGACTGTGGTAACATAGTAAGCAAATTCAAACTCCTGTAATGCTATTATATTCACTTTTGGACAATTACCCTTGGGAAATATATGAACCTTCTTATCTTCCCCGCTCTGGGTTAAATAGTACCACTACTCTTCTTCTAAAAGGATGGCTTTGGCATTAAATAACCCATGAAGGTCGATATGCCATTAAACGAAAAAAACTAAAACCATATTTAAATGTCTATCATATTTATCTAATATTGTATCTGACAATGATTCAACTTTCTAAAAACATTCTTTTTACTCCCACCTCAAGTCCAGCATAAATATGGACATGTGTTTATGACCTATTAGGTTGTTGGAATGCTATCCTGAGTAATTCCCCTATATTAATTGTCTCAGAACAATGGGGATTTCTTGGTGGTACGTATCTCTTCATGAAGTAATATGCAGCAGGTTTTACTGGGTTTCATGATACCAATAGCAATGTACAAATGCTTACCTAATGGATATATAATCTATTCATTCTATGAATAATAATACATTGAGTCCAGTTTGGTGTTTTTGTTTTTAATGGCATATCAATCGTCATGGGTTATTTAATGCCAAAGCCATCCTTCTAGAAGAACAGGAGGGTACTATTTAACCCATAGCTATGAGGATAAGAGGGTTCATGCCTTTCCCAAGGGTATCTGTCCGAAAATGAATGCAATAGCATGATTGAAGTTCAAACTCGCTTACTACAATTCTGTAGTCCTGTGCTTTAACCATTACACCACGAGGATACTCCCATTTGAATTTGAGTAGCCAATACAATACCATTTTCTATGATGATAGCTGCGACCACTGATTTAACAATAAATTTAATCAATTAAGTTTTTGGGACATAGTCTTTTGTAGTATTTGATTGACTGCCTCTTGTCTTTGCAATTTTATTGGTTTTTTTTATTTAAAACGTATAATTTGATTTTTAAAAAAACAAACAACAAAAAAAAACTCAATTATAAAACAGTTCTTTTTAAACTTAAAATCATTCTAATAAAGTCATCCATCAAATCAGATCATAGCTAGGCTTTACAAATGAAGATTAAGGAGGGCTTTTTTTTCTGTCAGCTATATGTCCTCTGGAGACTGGTGAGGCCCATGTAAATGGTAGGCCTTACCCCAGTGGTGGCTGAAGATTTAGAAACTGGACAAGGTCTTCTGTTTATAAGTTTTACCTTTTCTCTTTTTCTTTTCTTTTTTTGAAAAAGAGGTTGCTTAGTGGGCCTTATAATGATATGTTTGTTGATTGTCTTTGTTTTTTCACTGATGCTAGTTGATACCACAGGAGATGAGGTTTCTTTTTAAGGAGTCTTTTTATCTCTTCAGTATCACCCCATATCTATGCTAGCCAGAACCAGTTTGCTTAATGGCTCTGAAGGAGGAAACGTTGGGAGATGACTATCAAATAATAATGCTTGAGGAAAAAAGACTAATTTATTTTTATTCAATGATTTAATAGATGAGTTAAAAATCAGACAGACATAGTACACCAATGGCTTGGGAGACTGCGGTTCAATCCCCTGTTGATTATGTACCAAAGACTCAAAAAATGGAACTTGATGCAGCCTTGCTTAACACTTAGCATTATAAGGTACGGATCAAAGGTAAAGTGGGGCAATCCAGGGAAAGGAGTGGCACCCTTCCCTACACCTTGGTGTAGTAGCTATTGAAAATGGAGACTTCAGGGTCACCCCCAACTACAGTCACCAACTTTACTTTATATATTCCTAAATGTATAAAATTTCGATGATTGATATGAAGTATTATTTAATAATACCACAAAATTTGGTTCACCATTAACTCACCAAGTGAGCTAGTGATAACCATAAACCTCTACAATATATATATATATATAATGTATTTACTTAACCCCTCAACCATTAGCACGTTGCAATGCAAAGTCAATTTTTAAGAACACAGCTTTCTTGAATTCTTAGCCCAGTCTGCTGAGGCTGTAAGATATGCCGACTACATCTCTACAAAGGGCTAAGACCCCTCTCCCAACAAGTGTTCTGGATATGACACTAAACGGCATCTGATGTTGAGGCTCCATCTCTAGTAAATGTGGAGTACCTCTTCATTGCCATTACTCTAAGGGCCGCACTGACTTTTGAAGAATACAAAATACATTTTTCATTTCAGACTTTTTTTCCCATAAATGTAAACTCTGCATTGTTTGTAATTGGTTTATCACAAAAATTATTTTAATCTCGCCGAAATACTTGTTTTGAGGCTATTCAAAATGGCAGCAAATCAAACCGAGTGCTCCAGGCTTGAACAGAGGTCTGTCGTCAAATTTTTTGTGGATGACAATTGCAAACCGTGTGAAATTTACTGAAGAATATTTGATGTATACAGAGAAGCATGTTTTAGTCAAAATATCTTTATAAATGGGCTAAACATGGATTTACACTGAGTCTGAGTCAAAAAGACATTTCATGGAGTAGAAACATACTGACTCTCCAGAAAAGAAAAAGTTCTGGGCATGCTTGTAAGTAAAGAAGATCATGCTGTCAGTCTTCAGCGATATAAGAGCCATCACTATTGATTTCTTTGAAAAAAATGCAACTCTAAACTATGCTTCCTATTGCCAACTTTAATGGCAAAATTCACCTTATTTATTGAATAAACCTCGTATCAAGAAAAAAAAAAGGATAAAAAAAATAATCTCTAACCATGACTTGGCTTTTATCTATTTTTTAATTTAAAATCACTCGTGGTAAAGAAACTTTTAGCTTTTCAAGGAAAAAAAAAGAAAGTTTTTAGAGCATGATCATGTCATTTTGTACAGCTTTTGTATCTTATTTTATTTTTTCTTATTTTATTTTCCAAGTTTAAGAAGGATCTACTTCTAGATTACCTGAAGCAACCAATAGTTCTTCACAAAAAGTCTTCAAATAAAGTTTTTTTATTTGTGAAATGTTTATTTTATCAGTGCTAACCGTAGATCATATTGCTTCTCTGATTGTTCTGATTGAACAAAAGGCAGTAAGCAAGTAAGATCAAGTCTTAAGTGACAATACTTTTTTCTAACTTTCCTTTGATTAAAAAGATGTGTTTACATAATAATTATATAGCAGGGGTTATGAGCTAAATAAAGCCCTTTGAAATTTCATGTTTCATTTCATAGAAATATATTGTGGGGACCCTCTTTTTTTATCTTATTTTTATTACTGTTGATATATAGGATACAGAGGCTGAAATGTAACCAATAATAATAATAATAATAATAATAATAACAATAAAAGAGATTTACTACTCCCTAACAAGCCACAGATTGTTCCTTGAAGAACAGAAAGGATGGCACAAAGGATCCAGAGGCACAGGAGAGTTACTTTACATAAATCAGCACATCCTAAATGAGAGCAAGACCAGACGGAAAAATCTAGCTATGGCCTAAATTGACAACAAAAAGGCATATGATATGGTCCTGCAAAGCTGGATTATAAACTGCCTCAAAATGTACAAAATAGCAGTGGAAGTCATAAACTTTATCAAGAAAACCATGAAAACCTGGAGAGAGGAATTGACAGCAGGAAGGAGAAGCTTAGCTGAAGTAAAGGTCCAGAGGGGTATATTTCAAGGATATGCACTATCACCGTTACTATTCATAATTGCCATGATGCCATTTAACCATATACTCAGAAAGTGTGCAGCTGGATACAAACTTAGTAAATCACAAGAAAAAATCAAACACCTAATGTACATAGATGACATCAAACTATTTGCAAAAGATTAAAAAGAACTAGAAGCTCTAATACACGCTGTTAGAATATACAGTCAGGACATAGGAATGGAATTTGGCATAGAAAAATGTGCCATGCTTGTAATGAAAAGTGGCAAACAACATATAATTGACGGAATGGAACTACCAAATGAAGACAAGACTGGAATGCTCACAGAAAGCGAAACCTACAAATACTTTATACTACAAATACAGTTATACCAATCGTGATTGGTGCCTTTAATACAGTCACCAAAGGATTATTAATTAAAAAGACTGGAGGACTTGGAAATAGGAGGACTAGTGGAGACCCTCAAAACTAGAACTAAAATGGCTAGAATGTTGAGAAGAGTCCAGTAGACTTAAAGAGACTTGCTGTCACTCAAAATCCAGTGAAAAACCATCAGCTAAAACTGATGGGAAAAACTCTCAAAGAGTAAATAATAATTATAATAAAAAGAAAACTGAATAATTGACTTTGCCATGCCAGCAGACAACAGAGTAAAGTGAAAAGAGAGATAAATATCTGTACCTTGTAAGAGAGCTGAAGAAGTTATGGAACCAGAAGGTAACTGTGATACCAATTACAATTGGTGCACTTGGAACAATCCTCAAAGGGTTGTTAAAGGGACTGGAAAACTTAGAAATCTGAGAACAAGTAGAGACCATCCAGACTACTACATTACTAAGATTGGCCAGAATACTGAGAAGAGTCCTGGTGACATGAGGAGACTTGCTGTCACTCAAACTCCAGCGAAAAACCATCAACTAACAATGGTGAGAAAAACTCTCAAAGGAGTAAAATAATGAAATCGTCCAAAAGCCTCAATAAACAAGGCGTTTAAAATAAACACACACAAACACAAACATACACAAGCATGCATACAAACACAAACACACGCACAAACATGCACTAACACACTCAATTTATCTTCCTCAGTGGTTGAAGGGTTGGGTTGATTAAACAAGAAATATGTTGGTAGAACCCATTTGTAAAGTTTTTTGTTAGTTAATACAGAGGGTACTGTGACTGAAATGTATACCAAAAAATTTTTAAAAATTGTCCAAAAGGCTCAATATATATATATATATATATATATATATATATATATATATATATAGGGTGTCTCAAAATAGATTCAACTCATTAATATCATAATGATTTATTACTGAGACAAGTGAAATGGGTGTCATTTGGAACACGTCCTGTAAAAAGGTGTCTCCTTTAAGCTAGCAACATCAAATGTTTTTTTTAATTGTTATTATTTCAGTTTCTAAGACATGCAATCTTTCTTTGAGTTTCTTGTCTCAGTAATAAATCATTATCATATGAATGGGTTGCATCTATTTTGAGACAGATTTGAATGATTTTGTCTCCAAATAAATAGTGATGCAAAATATTTTTTCCTCTCTTGTCCAAGGCATTGTGATCAAGGATTAATAGTTGTTATAGTATACTATTTGCAAATCGGAAGCAAAAACAGACATAACATTATTATTAGTAGAATTATTATCAGTCCCATGGGTCTCATGTATATAGAGACACCCTGTAAAATAGCAACAATTTCTTGCCTCAGAAATTTTTTAAAAAAATGTGGTGTTGGTAATAGATTTACAAGAGAAGGAAAATTCTGAATTCAAACCAGGTTTACTCTATTTAAAAATTGACCTTGTGTCAAATTTTGTTCATAACAAGAATTTCATAATACACTTAGCATAACACTAATTGTAAGAAATGAAATTTGTGACCGTGGTTCAAATCTTTGGTGAGGCTGTTTATGATTCTCTTTGGTTTAATGTCCTTGAGAAAGGCATGAATCCATTCTCCCCTTAGATATGAATCAATAGTAAGGCAGACAGGATTCTGTAGCCTTGGTTTGGCAAAGGAGAAGGAAAACTCTGTATTCAAACCAGCTTTACATGACTTAAAAATCGACATTGTATCACATCCTGTCTGCAGTGGAGGGGTTGGGTAAATACGTACAAGAGAAAAGATGCAGATATATGCATAAACATAATGAGATTCTCTGTTAAGAAAAAAAGATTGAATATGGGTTCTTCTCGCATTAAAATTGTTCTTGTTTTGCATTATGTCCTTGTGGGAAGGCAAATAAATTATTAACTTTTCCATTTTCCTATGTTGATAATCACTACGCCATGTTATAATTTTATTATATTACTAATGCTCAATCCAATATTTTCAGATTAATACACACTTTTATTTTTTTGTTTGCTTTATTTTTCTTAACTTATTTTTTATATTGGGAAGCAGGAAAAATCCAAAAAGTAAAAATTTACTTAAAATAAATTTAATCCTAGCTTTAACAATAATTTATGTGTTGTCTGCAAAACTAAAAAAGAAATTCTTTTTTATTTTTACTTTTAACTGGCGTACATTAAACTGATAGCATTTTGTCATGAGTTTTGCTTTTGTCTCTGTAAGAAGGGTGATGTTTGTTTTTTTTTTTCTTCTTCTTTTACTGGATTGAACTTTATTTATTATCATATTTTGCCTAGATTGATTTGAGATGTTTTATATTTGGTTATATTTTTACTTCTAACTTGCAGGGACTAATGAGCTACTTTCTATGTGCATAAAAATACCATTCTAATGAAAAGGTAACAACAAACACATTGTTTACACAATGGTTTAATGGGGAATAATTTTCTTGGACTCACAATAAAATTATGGCTCCACCTTTTGAAATATTAAATGTGCACAAAGAATATAAATTGTACAACAAGATTTGTTTTAAATCATAGGTTGCTATTAAATAACTTAAATCTGAATCAATCCAGTGTAAGATTTTTTGAAAAACAAATTCTTTGTGTGTGTGTTTCTTTTGGAAAATTCATAAATTTCGTACAGCCAAAAACTGTTCTTAAATTCACTGTGGGTTTGCTATTTTCTCTGGTGTCTCCTTCCTCAATCCCATTATGTAAGGATATTGATTTTAGTGTGAGTGTAAAGTCCAGTGAAGATGGAAGAAATCATCTATCCAATGGGTTAGGGTTGGATAAAATTCAGTCTCTCCTTATTAGGTTGATTTATGAAATGGCTTCTCCAGGAGATGGAAAGGTCTTGGCAACCTTCCCTTCATTTTTGCTCTCTTTTCATTCTTTAATCTTCCTGCTTTCATTTATTTGCTTTTTTTTATTCATTTTTCTCTGGGGGGTGTTATTTTTTCCTGCTTTATTTCTTTCTTTTTTTTTTAATCTTTCTTTATTTTTGACTTTCTCTCTTTCTTTTTGTTTCTTTTTTACTTTATTTCCAACATTCTTTCTTTCTTTCTTTTGACAGAATTAATTTTCTTTCTTTCTTTCTTTCTTTCTTTCTTTCTTTCCAACCTTTTTTCTTTTTTCTTTTTTTATTTTTGACTGTCTCATTTTCTTTTTGTTTCCTTTTTTCTTCATTTCAAATACTATTTCTTTTTCTTTTTCTTGTTTTTGTTTCTGTTCCTATTTTTCCTTTTCTTCTTTCATACCACTTTCCTGTTTTTTAAATTAATCTTCTCTTTTTCTTTATCTACAATCTTCTTGTTTTTCCTTCATTTTTTTTTTCTCTTTCACTTCTTGACTTTTTCTCTCTTCTTTTTTCTTCTTCCATTTTTTCTTTCTATCTTTTCAACTTGATCTTTTTTCTACTTCCCTTTTATCTTAACATAATTGTTTATTTTCTTCTCTTCTTTCTTTTCTCCATCCAATATATATGCTTTCCTTCTTTTTTTCTCATTATTTTTTATATTTTTTTCATTGTTTCAATCCTTTCATATTATTTTGACAATTTCCTTCTTTTACAGTTTGCTATTTTCTTTCATTCTCTTTCTTTTATAATCTTCTTTCTTTGCTCTAAAAAAAGCGCCACTTTATTTTCATTTTCGTTCTTTCCAAAAAATGTCTCCCTCTGAATTTCTATAACATCCAAATTTTTTTTTGTCAAAATATTTAATGCTATTTGGTAGCCTGTATCAGAGTTGGTTGAGCTGACCTATCATACTGTGATAGTCAATTGATTTGTCATATTTCACTTTGGCCTGGCAATTGTAAATTGAAAATGTTCATAGTAAAGCTTGTAATACAGTTTATTTTATAATCAACAACAGGAGTAATAAAGGTTATTCTATAATTTATGAGATGCCTTTCTTTGCTAAACAGAGAATTCTATAGGGAGTCTGTTAAACAACAGAAGCTACTCTGCGTTGAAATCCTCATTGGTTTGACTAATGATGCTTACCAGTTCTTTCAATTCTTCCACTCTCATTATAGATAATAAAAAAAATGATGAATGAATAACAGAAACAACATAAAAGATAAGTTTGTCTTAGTGTTCACCAATGGTCAGGGAGACCGGGGTTCAATCCCAGGTCGAGTCATACCAAAGACTTTAAAAATGGTACTTGATGCCACCTTGCTTAGCACTCAGCACTATGAGGTAAAGGATCAAGGGTAAAGTGGAGTAATCCAGGGAAAGGAATAGCACCCTCCCCTACACCTCAGTGTTGTAGCTATTGAAAAGGGAGCCTTCGAGTCACCCTCGACTACGGTCGCCAACTTAACTTTACTTTGGTCTTAGAACAAACTGGCTTTTTTTTTGTTTTTAATGACTTGAAAATCTTTTATTTACTTTTTTTAAATCCTAGATGATCCATGAATACATTGGGTTACCGCCCTTAAACTGTATGTATTTACCCACTCCTCTGTATGTGTAAAATGCAACACACCGTCAATTCTCAAGTAGAGTTTAATAGGTTTGAAGTCAGAATTTTCCTTCTAGTTGCCATACCAAGGTTGAAGAGCCTCGTCTGCTCTACTATTTGCCCATAGCTGGAGGGAGAATAATTCAGTTCATACTTTTATCAAGAATATAAACACCTTGTGAAATGCAAACAGCCTTGTTCAGGATTTGAACCTGGTTTGCCATCTCCATTTTCTATGATGATAACCATTACACTGCAAGCACCTCTCATTGTAGTAGCAGTCATGATGATACTGATGCTTCTAACTAGGAAATGGTGAAGCATTCTCATTAGTATTTCATAGATATATCAAGAAGTTAGGTAATTAAGAAATAAACTAGTTGACTAGTTCTTTTCTTCTTGTTAATTAATACTAGGTTTGGTCTCCTGGCTGGGATAGAGTGATCCATTTATATCACAAAGTTCCTGAGAATTCTATGCATTTCATTTTCTAGGACAGACTCTGGTTTGTGCAAATACCATTAGTCAACATGGTCAAATTTTAATCTCTTGCACTATTACCAGTGAATCATTTTTCCTACCCAGTCAAGCCAATTTTTGTATTTTTTTCTTTACAAATTTATGACACCTGTGGTAACTGGTGGTTTTCACAGAATTCCAAGTAACAGAAAGTCTCCTCAGCTTTCCAGGTTTCTTCTAAGTATTTTATCTGATATCAGTAGTGCTGTGGTCTGAATAATTTCAATTCTTCCTCAGATCTCCTGTTCTCCTCATTTTTTTTTCACAAGTTCTTTGGGATGGTTCCAAGGGCTACATCTATGGTATTATTATCAGTATCATCAACATTTTCCACACATTTTTTAGCTCTCTGGCAAGCTCTAGATATTTACCCAGTTTTATGATTATTTCTTGAGAGTTTTTTCACACCAGCATTAGCTGATGGCCTTTCACTAGAGTCTGAGTGACAGCAAGTCTCCCCAGGTCTCTAAAGACTCTTCTTAGTATTCTGGCTTATCTTAACAATGCTATAGTTGGGATGGTCTTGATGCATCCTTTAATTTCCAACTCTTCTAGCCCCTTTTTTTTAGCCCCTGGCGACCGTTCCAAGCATGCTAATGACAAATGGTATCACCATTACTCTCATGTTTACTATTATTCTTATTATTCTTATTATTATCATTGAGTTATGCTAAAGATATTGTTTTACTTGCTTAGTGATAGGTTGATTTTGTGAGATAATCAATCAACTCCTGGATGAAGATATCATATTTACCAACCCCTCTGCTTAGGCAGGATATGACACAAGGTCAATTTTTAAGCAGTGTTTAACAGGTTTAAATTCAGAGTTTTCCTTCTCCTAGACTAGTTGCCTCACCAAGGCTGAAGAACCCAGTCTGTCCTACTATTTATCCATAGCTGGAGGGAGAATAATTGGATTCATACCTTTCCCAAGGGTATTAGTGCTATGTGAAATGCAATCAGTCTCATCCAGGATTTGAACTCGTGTCACCGTGTCCATTTCCTACAATGATAACCATTACACCATGGGCACCTCCTAGATGAAGATATATACTTGAACAAAGCTGTATGGAAGACCAGCAGTTGTTGATAAAGAAAATGTTTCTTCTCCTTACCACAAATATTGTCCAAAATAAGGTTAACATAAGAGTTGCCAGAACTCGGGTGGAGATATCAGACTTTTTCATGATTCCAGATCCTGGCTTTGAATTCTCAACGATCCTTCTCTAAGCCTGGTTTCCCACCAAAGCTAGAGAATCTATTTTACTTATAATCAAAAAGTCAAACAGGATTTATAAGATAATTTTGCCCATTTGTAAAATAGCGAAGAACAATGTGCTTTACTCTCTTCTTGACAAGTTTTAAAATATTCAATTATATTGTCCTGTATACGACACTAAACCATCTGGTGATGAGGCTCCAGTCTTGGAGCTTTGGGAAATGTGGAGTACCTTCAAATAGAACTATTTAATCATTTATTATACTTGAAACTATTAAACTGTGGGTGAACAATTGATTAATGCGGAATTGAATTATTGGTATTTACATAGCAATGCTTGAAACCATTTAACTGTGTGCAAATTGATGTATAATTTTGAATAGAATTATTTGTGTTAAATAGCGATACTTGAAACTATTTAATGGAATCAAATAGTTATCAGCAATACTTGAAATCATTGAAGTGTGTGCAAGCTAATGAATTCTAACTCATTTAAAAATGTTACCTATAAACTATTTGCTTACAAATCATATATATATATATATATATATATATATATATATATATATATATATATAACATTAAATAACCCACAAGGGTTGATATGCATTAAAACACAACCACCCAGAACAGTTAAAAATTGATGAACCGGGTTTTATCTCATGATTTTAACAAAAGTAGTTATTTATAACATTGAATTTGAAAGAATGTAGTATGCTTTTTGCTGTCGTTTCTATACAAAATAGTTTGTAAGTGTATATATTCTTATTGGTTTGGTATCTGGGGAAACAGGGAGAAATGTAGTCTTTGTTATATGTAACTATTGGTACATTGTGGTTTATATACTTGTACGTAAGTTCATAGTAGGATTAAATAAACTTAAATAGCTGTAGGTTGAAGTTTACTTGAGGGTTGACATTCAAAAAGACAAATGGCTTTCTAGATATTTCATGTATTTCATGCTAAATATTTCATGCATTTCAGAAAAATGAAATCGAAGATGGGACAGGAAATCTATTCCGCATATTTCATTTGTGTTTCAGAAGACTGTCAAAATTGAGTAGTTGGATTTTAATTTAATATTATTAATTCTAACTTTATCTCATTATTGAGATATTTCACACAAATTCTTGATATTTAGAGAGATGAGGTGAATCCAGAAAATGGCTGTTCATTGAGTGTTAAAGTGTCCGAGAAAAGAAGAATGTTAAAACCTAAAATTTCTTGAGCTCCGTTCTATTTTTTTTTTTTTTTACAGATTTCTGCCTTCAGTAAATTTAGTGCTTCAGACAAATTGATGTAATTTCTTACCAAGTAATATTACTAGGTGTTGCTTGATATTGTCCAAAAGTTACTAGTAATATTAAAGTAATATTAATGTCTTTGAAAAATGTGATCCCATCCACTTAATTAAGTTGGTGCAAAAAAACAAAAAAAATGTGCATATGCAATAACATTTTTTCTAAAGTTTGGCACGGAACATAAAATCAAGAGTTGTTTTACTACTGATGTAAAATTGCAAATTTTACTATTAAATTACAGAATGTTTTAGAAAAATTGATATCAAATAACTTAAACAATTCTTATTCAAATGATATCAAATTTTAAAAGCATATAATTTTTTTTCTTTTCAAGGTGAGAAATGAGATTCACTGGAATAGAAAAGATGTTCATAGAATGTTGAGTTATTTCTACTATTGCTGTAAAAATTTAAGACCATTTGAATGAGAACTGGCCGAGTTATTGGATTACGAAATTATATTAATTTTCCTGAAACACCCGAGACTTCTCAAATGAAATTAAAAAAATTCATATTCCTATATATAAAACTGTTCTCCACACATTTATCTATTTTTTCATTCAATTCTGCACTATGAGGATAATATAACAGGTATTTTTGTCAAAATAAAAACCTGTTGTCATTATTATTTTTATAAAATTAAGTTAGACTTTTTTCTTTTTTTATTAAGACCAAACACTGTGGAGCTCCTCAACATCTATTTTTTTATTAGCAAAGAGAACCACATGGTGTTGAAATATGTATTAGTTCATTTTATGCTACTTCCTTCTTTCAATCTTCTTATCCTCCAACAATGATCCCTATTAAGTATCTGGACATCTTCCCAAAAAGGATACTAAGTATCCTTTATACAACAGATATGGTCTGCCATGCTACATTTTTCCACATCTCCTTTGTTAATAGCTTTCTTATGTTCCTTGCATCTTTACGGAATATTACTAATTTTCCTTTAAATATGATTTGAAATTGTCAGGATACTTGGGTGTTGGTATAGTTATATCTGTGTATCAATTATTGCTCAAATAGATTGATGTTTTAATTTTGTTAATAAGCTGCTTTTTTCTGTTACTCTTGTTTTGAAATTTTTTGTTTGTTTTTTTTTTACTGATTTGTACATCTGAACCAAACTGAAGTGTTTATTACTCAAAACATAATGTTAAGACCAAGTATGTATTCACCCAGCCCCCACCACCACCAAGTATGTATTCAACGCCCCCCAAGTATGTATTTACCCAACCCCCACCACCACCTCGTATGTATTCACCCAACCCCCACCACCACCAAGTATATATTCATCCCCCCCACCAAGTATGTATTCACCCACCACCACCACCAAGTATATATTCACCCAGCCCCCACCACCACCAAGTATGTATTCAACCCCCCCAAGTATGTATTCACCCAACCCCCACCACCACCTAGTATGTATTCACCCAACCCCCACCACCACCAAGTATATATTCACCCCCCCACCAAGTATGTATTCACCCCCCCACCACCACCAAGTATATATTCACCCAACCCCCACCACCACCAAGTATGTATTCACCCAGCCCCCACCACCACCACTACAAGCAAGGTCAATTAGAAGTGCTTAGAGAAAAATCTAGATGGGAACAATCCAAGAACTCTCTGCATTGTTTTGAACAAATCCTGCAAGCAGCAGTCCACAAAATAACCACTGTATAACCACTTACCCTCCATTTCTCTAACCATCCAAATAAGATGAACAAGACATACAGGGCACTGCTGGAGAAGTAAGGATGTATTCATAAGTGATGTTCTATTATGGACTCCTACACATGGACATACCACTGCTGGCTGACCTGCAAAGACTTACATACATCAGCTTTGTACAGACACTGCATGCTGTGTAGAAGACCTGGAGATGGATGGAAAGAGAATATCAAGGGAATCTGTACTTTTAGCACTATGATGACGATGAGACTGGTTGCCTTATCAGGGCTAAAGAACCCATTCTGCCGAACTATTTAGTGGCGAGGGGGAGAGATGGATTCATCTCTTTCCTAAAGGCATTAGTGCAAAGTAAAACATTAACTGCTTCATCTAGGATTTGAACTCAGATTGCCTTCTTCATTTTCTACATTGAATACTGTTGTACTCAGTGTGTCTCCCATGCTAACACCAAGTACACAAAGTATTCAAAAATGGGCCTCATTTTTCCAAACAAAATTTAGAATGTCAAAAACATTTCTCAAAGTTGTGATACCAACATTATTTTGTTGACTGATACTTAACAAGAATTTTTATGTGGTGTAATGGTTATTGTCGTAGGAAATGGATACAGTGACAAGAGTTCAAATCCTGGACAAGACTGATTGCATTTCACATAGCACTGATACCCTTGGGAAAGGTATGAATCCAATTATTCTCCTTCCAGCTATAGGTAAATAGTAGGGCAGATTAGGTTCTACAGCCTTGGTAAGGCAATTAGTCAAGGAGAAAGAAAACTCTGAATTCAAACCTGTGAAACTCCGCTTAAAAATTGACCTTGTGTCATATCTTGCCTAAGCGGTGGGGTTGGTAAATATGGATACTTAACAAGAATCATGTATACTGAAAACTGAACCTCCAGTATGTATGTAGCTGCACCCAATGAGATAAACCCTGATATTACAAGTGTTTAGAAAAAGAATATTTATTAATATCATGAATAGAATTTATTAAACAAATATATCCATATTTTTATTCATATAGTTCTGCTTATAATTACACTCCAAACATTTTTTTATAAAATGTTCTAAATCAAAGACATCAGTCTCCTAGGTATGACACTAAACTTCATCAAATGGTGAGGTTCCAGTTTTGGAGATCTGGGAAGTATGGAGTACCTGTTCATTGCTATTACTTCTAGGTCTATTCTGACCATGAGTGGTAGTATCTGTTAGGGCAAAACTAATCAAAGATATCTGGTTTTTATTATTTTTAATTGAAGATGATACAATCAAAACAGATATAGTTGGGTATTATTTATTTTCAAACTCTAGAGCATTGGTTGTCTGAATTTCTAAGACGAAGCTTGATGATTTTTATCATTAAGGGTTTTCGGACTATTGTCTTCATTTTTATTGTTATTTCCATAACATTTTGGTCGATATGTCCCTCAGCCTTCTTCAGGTGTTTGTTGAACTCTGGAGCTTACACGGAACTTCCAACTATGTTCTTTATTGAATCCATGGAAGTCGCCAGTTCTGATTCCGTTAACGATTACTGAGTACAAGTCCAGCAGGACACATAGCGTAATGGTTATCGGCATTGGTTCCCTAAGCTTCTTAGGAGATAATCATCTGGAGTTTGCAGGTTCAGTCCTGACTGCAGGCCAGTAACAATATAGGAATTCTTAACACTTGTACCCGGTTATGGTTAACGGAATCAGAACAAGCGAACCCCGTGGATTCAATAAAGAACATAGTTTGAAGTTCCGTGTAGGTTCCCGAGTTTGTCAAACACCTGAAGAAGGCCAGAGGACATATCGGCCAAAACGTGGAAATAGTGATAAGGATGAAGACAATAGCCCAAAAACCCTTAATGATAAAAACCTATAGCATTGAAACTTTGAAACCAAAAATGCAGGGGAGTGCTGTGACTAATGTGCTGTACTGTGTCAAGTGAGTTTGAATTCCAGTCACTCTATTATTACAGGTGTTTAGAAAGAGAAGTGATGGATTTATTCTTGCTAATTTGTATCTTGAAAGATCTACAGCAAAAGTTCTTACTGACATTTTCTATAAAAAAGAATTCTCAATTTTTCTCATTGGTCAAAACCACTGAATTTGGCAAGTATGGCACCATTAGTTGAGAATAGAAAGCAATTAATGAAAAAAAAATCTTTGTCTCAAAGGACTTGGTATATAATTTCCCATAAAATATTGTGAATAAGGCCTCATTCTATTCATTACTTAAATGAAAAGAAGGTTTCATTGAATTATCTTATATATATATATATATATATATATATATATATATGCAAAGGTCAGCTGGAAAGTTCATGGGCTGACCAATATACACTCTTGGAATGTCACCAAATGAGGTTTATTTATCAGCATAGTTCCACTTGCAATCCACAGTTTCTTCATCAGTGTTGCAATGCTTGAATCCCATTGGTCAAAAAAGTCATCAGCATAAGATATAATGCAATTATATGAACTTTTCAGTCCATCCTTGTATATACATACGTATATGCATACATAGTAAAGTTGGCGACCGTAGTCAAGGGTGACCCAAAGGCTCACTTTTCATTAGCTACTACACTAAATTGTAGAGGAGGGTGTTACTCTTTTCCCTGAATTGCTCCACTTTAACCTTGATCCGTTTCTTTTAATGCTGAGTGCTCTAAGCAAGATGGCATCAAGTACAATTTTGTATATATATATATATATATATATATATACAAGGATGGGCTGAAAAGTTCATATAATGGCATTATATCTTATGTTGATGACTTTTTTGACAAATGGGATTCAAGCATTGCAACACTGATGGAAGAAACTGTGGATTGCAAGTGGAACTATGATGATAAATAAACCTCATTTGGTCACATTCCATGAGTTTATATTGATCAGCCCATGAACTTTCCAGCTGACCTTTGTATATATATATATATATATATATATATATATATAACGAGTAATAATAGAGTTCTAGTATCTTTGATTTAGAAGGAAATTGACTTTTATAAAAAAAATCAATGGAATTATACTTATGGGTAATATTGTAGGTTTATTTGTTCTGTAAAATGATTATTTACTAATTCTGGCTTAATTGTTGCACAGGGAAAAAAGTATAGGGCACCCATTGAGAAGTGAATACATAATTAATGTTTTGCCAACCTAGTACACTAACCATTACACTATATTAGGCACATGAGTCAGATATGAATATATAACATTCTAAAAATAAGTATAGCCCTATGCAAAATTCTATATAGTAAGTATATTTTTGGCCTGATTTGAAATTAATTATTTGTTCTTGGAACATTAGTTTAGATCCTGTAGATTCCTTATGAAGTAAACAACCAAAGCCATGCCATGTTTGTAGTGCCCTGGCTTTAGTAGCAAGTAGGTTTTTATGGGATGTAATGTTAGTAACATTTAAATGTTGTAGATTTTATGGCTATAGAAATTACTGTAGGTCAGAAAATAGTATTTTTATTTTGACTTGCAATAGTATCATTCCTCACAAGACAGATATCAATTTTCTGAGAGTCCAGTTTAAATTTATGACCTTCAGTCCTGTAGTTTAACTATGAAGCTATTTTTGAAATAGTTTTCTTTCCATAAGAAAAAAGAATCTCTTCTGTGTACCCTGATCTTAATCCCAAGTTTAAAATTATAATCAGATCTACAGATCTATATAAGAAACCTTTTAAAAGCTCAAAGTGAATTACTGGTTTCTTTTTTTCTTTATAGCTGTCTTTTTTTTAGTTTTTTGTTTTTATTTTTTTAGTTTCTTCATTTCTCTCTTTCTATTTTTTAGCTTTTTACTCTCTTCTGGCTTTCTAGATTTTTCTTTCCTTTTTTCTAGTTTTTCATTTTCTTTCTTTCTAGTTTTTCTTTTTCATCTCTCTACCTTTTCTCTTTTTAGTCTTACTTTTGGAAGGTTTCTAGCTCTTTCTTTCTTTCTTTCTTTTTTCTTTCTTTTTTCTTTTTCTAACTTGTTCTTTTTCATCTTTTTTGGCTTTTCTCTCTCTGACTTTCAATGTTTTCTTTTTTCTTTCTAGATTTTCTTTCTTGTCTCTCTCTCTCTCTTTCTTGCTTTCTGGCATGATACTTACTGACTTCCTACTTTGTCTTTTTTTAGTTTTTCATGATTCGTTTTTCTTTTTCTAGCTCTTCTTTCTTTCTTTCTTTCTTTCTAGCTTTTTCGGTCTTCCTTTCTAAATTTTCTGTTTACTGGCTTTTGTTTTTGTGGTCTAGCTTTTTCTTTCTTTCTCCCTATCTTTTCTCTTTTTAATTTTTCTTTTTCTTGGTTTATAGCTTTTTCTCTCTTTCTAGCTTCTAGCTTTTCTCTTTCTGTTTTTTTTTTTTTCCTAGCCTTTTTTTTTTCATCCTTTCTAGCTTTTCTATTTTTTCTTTTTTTCTTTCTTGTTTCTCTCTTTCTAGCTTTTTCTTACTTTCTTTCTAGATTTTCTTTTTCTAGTTTCTCTCTTCCTAGCTTTTATTTTTCTTGCTTTCTAGATTTTCTTTTTCTGGTTTTCTGTCTCTCTCTCTCTCTCTCTCTCTCTCTCTCTCTCTCTCTCTCTCCTTTTAGCTGTTTCTCCTTATTCCCATTTTTTTTTCGCTTTTTGTCTTTTCTTTTTTCTGTGTCTTTGGATTTTTAAAAAGGTTTTTTTTTCTTTGTTCTTCCCTTTCACCTTTTACTTACATTTGCTTTTCATTCATGTCTGCTCTTTTCTTCAATCGATTCCTTTAATTATTTTTAACTTGTACAAGTTTCCATCATCGCCTTCAACTGTCATGTCATTTTTGTAAACACGATTCTTCTACAAGATTTAATAAATAATATTCTTTACCAATTGCATACCTTCATTAAATGAACTAGAAACATCCTTTTAGCAATTTATCATGTCTTCTACCTCCTGAGAATGTTTTTTTTAATCCTGTCAACAACTGCAACAAAAAAATACTAATAAAAAAATTTAAAAAAAGAGAAGTAAGAAAAAAAGAAAATGAAGAGAAAATAGAAAATTTCAAATGATAAAATTTGATTATGTTTTACTCTAAGGAACCATTTTCCTATTTTTTCACTGACTGGAGGTGAAAATAAAATAATCTAATTAACTATTTAATTAAAATAATTAAATTTTGCATTCATAAATAAGTAAATTTTAAGGTTATCTTCAGGGTTTGGACAAAGATTATGAGAAAATACATGCTTATTAGTATGTTATTTTGTTTGTGTGTTTAGAATATTGTTATACTAACTATTTATGTAACCATTAATATCATGACTAGAATTTATTAAACAAATACATCCATATTTTTATTTACTCAAATAACATATACATGTTTTAATAAAATGTTCTAAACCTAAGATATCAGTATGCTGGGTATGACACTAAATTTAATCAAATGGTGAGGTTACAGTTCTGGAGATATGGGGAGTATGGAGTACCTGTTTATTGCTATTACTTCTATGTCTATTCTGACCATGAGTGGTAGTACCTGTTAGGGTAAAACCAATCAATTTTTTTAATTTTATTTAAATATTACTCAATCAAAACTGGTATGATTAGGTATCATTTCTTCCTAAATTCTATTGTATTGAAACTTTGTAGCCAAAGATACAGGGGAAGTCCGCATAGTGTTGTAACTAATGTGCTATACAGTAAGATTGTAAGTGAGTTTGAACTCCAGACACTCTTTAATATTCACTTTTGAACTAATACTCTTGAGAAAAGCATGAACCCCTCATTCCCTTTAGCTATGAGTTAAATAATACCACTCATGTTCTTTTACAAGGATAGCTTCCGCATTAGATAATCCACAAAAGTTGACATGCAATACCATGTCATATCTTTGACAAACCTTGTCAAAGGTATGAACCTTGTCAAGGGTATGAATCCACTTTTCTTCCCAAAGACTATGGGTTTAATTGTACCACTACTGTTCTTCTATGAGGATGCTTTTGGCATTAAATAATCCACAAAAGTTGACATGCTATTAAACAAAAAAATAAACCTTGTCAAAGGTATGAACCCTCTTGTCTCCCCAACTGCTATGGGTTTAATTGTACCACCACTGTTCTTCTACAAGGATGCCTTTGGCATTAAATAACCCACAAAAGTTGATAGGCTATAAAAGAAAGTAAAACAAATCAAACAAAAGTAAAATTGTATATATATATATATATATATATATGTGTGTGTGTGTGTGTGTGTGTGTGTGTGTGTGTGTGTGTGTGTGTGTGTGTGTGTGAAACAGATTAGTAATGATATTCTAGTCATATTATTTTGTGAAGATATTAACAATGTGAATTATTTTCATAGAAGACAATGAAAAGCAACATTTGTAAAATTTTCTCCACACTTCCCAGAGCTCCCAAACTGGAATCTTACCACTGGATACAGTTTAGATTCCTGCACAGAACACTAAACAGAAAGGGGAAATAATGTAAGTCATTCAATAAAAAAAGGGGAATTTTTTTTTTTCGGAATTTTTCTCTCTAAATGTAAATTCTGCATTGTTTGGAGTTGGTTTATTGTAAAAATTATTTTAATCTCAGAAAATAATTGTTTTGAGGCTATTCAAAATGGTAGCAAATCTAACAGTGATCCAGGCTTGAACAGAGGTCTATCATTAGATTTTTGGTGGCTAAGAAGTGCGGACTCTATGGAATTTACATAAGAATGTGTGATGTGTTTGGAGAAGCATGTTTTCATCAAAAAAATCTTTGTAAGCTAAACATGGATTTGCCACTTTGAGCCAGAGTCAAAAAGATGATCCATAGTGTGGAAACACAATGACTCTCCAGTAAAGAAAAAGTTCTGAATACAGCTGACAGTCTTCTGGGACATGAAAGGAGCCATCACTATTAATTTCCTTGAAAAAGGTGCTACTTTATTCCTAACTCCTTAGGCAAAGCTCACCTTATTTATTGAAAGACTCTTGAATGCTTCTTTTTTATTCAACTGATTTTTCACCCAAATGAAATAAAAAATGATCCCTTTCCTACGAACAGTTCCCAAATTTTCTTTTTTAGTCAACTACAAAGGAACATTTAAGATTTGTTTATTCCAATATATTTGCCAAATAAGTATAATGTTTGCCAATAGTCCAGGAGACTGGGGTTCAATCCAAGGTCGAGTCATACCAAAGACTCAAAAAATGGTACTTGATGCCGCCTTGCTTAATACTCAGCATTATAAGGGTAAAGTGGAGCAATCCAGGGAATGGAGTAGCGCCCTCCCCTACACCTTGTTGTTGTAGCTATTGAAAAGGGAGCCTTCCGGTCACCTTTGACTAAAGTTGCCAACTTTACTTTTTTTTTAGTAAACTTATTTTTGTCAAAAAGTTTGTAAGATTTTCTGGTGAATACGTTTTTGCCCTTGCTCTGAATATTATATCAATTTCATGCTTTGGTTTTGGCTGCCTTGGTTGTGTTTTATGGCATATTAACCCTTGTGGGCTATTTAATGACAAATCCAATTTATGTATATATATATATACATATATATATATATATATATATATATATATATATATATATGATTTGTAAGTGAATAGTTTATAGGTAACATTATTTTTAAATGAGCCAAAGCTCATTGGCTTGCAAATAGTTAAATTGCTTCAAGTATTGTTATCCAACACTAATAATTCTAATTGATGTTAATTATTTGCTTGTACGCAGTTGAATGGTCTCAAGTATTCTTATCTAACACTAATAATTCAAATTTATAATTAATCCTTTTTTTGCACACTTAAAAGGTTAAGTAGTGCTAATACTAATAATTCTAAATGGTTTTAGGTATTACTATTAAACACTAATGGGTCTATTTGCATACTCATTTGCATACTCATTTGGCCAATAAACTTCATAAATTCTTATTTTTAGTTGATACAAACTGATTAAAAAGTTAAAAAAAACGTTAAATTGACTCAAATTTCACTGCTACAAATTCCAAAAAGTCAATACAAGAGATGTATTTTCCAGGATTTTGAAGTTGAAAGTTAGGGTTGTAAATCTGGCCATTGGCCTAATGAGTAGAATGTTCACCAATGGTCAAGGAGACCGGGGTTCAATCCCTGTTCAAGTCATACCAAAGACTCAAAAAATGGTACTTGATACTGCCTTGCTTAGCACTCTGAGGTAAGGATCAAGGGTAAAGTGGAGCAATCCAGGGAAAAGAGTAGCACCCTTCCCTACATCTCGGTGTAGTAGCTATTGAAAAGTGAACCTTCGAGTCACCCTCAACTAAGGTTGACAACTTTACTTAATTACAGTAATTATATGAGTGCATCAATAAATCTATTGCCTGACACAATCATTAACTGGATTTTGATCTGAAATTTTCATTGTATATCATAGATCTATAGTGAATGTAGATGTATGTAAATTCAAAGAGAAATAACAGTTTTTTAGACAGAGATTTTCATGAGTTGTTCCTGTGAGCTGGTTGTGTGGAATAAAATGTCTTTGTATAAGCAAGTAAACTTAGAAAATTTCATGCTGTGTACTATTTTAGAGTGTCAGTTCAATGTAGCACAAGGCCAGCTGGGAACAAAAAAGTGTCCCTCAAAGTAGAATGAGTCACATATTGTTTCTATTGGAGTACAAAGTGATAAACTCAGCCATGTTAAGCATATGTTGAGTTTATCACTTTGTGCTCTAAAAGGAGAACGTTGAGGGGATGAAGCATTTTTTTGTGATTGCCATGTGTGTGTCTCAATTTGTGTCAATAAAATGACTTCATGTCAAATTTGGCCTGGTGGCAGGTCAGGTAAATCTATACTTTACACCATGAGAAAGATTACTCAGTCAGGTTGGGCTGTAGAATACACTAACTGCATCTCTGCGCCCCTCAATAAATGACCCGGATATAATAATAAACAATCTGATGGTGAGGCTTCAATAATGTTGGAGAGCTTTAAGGAATGCAGAGTACCTCTTCACTATCATTGCTCCCAGATCCACTCTGGCCCAGAGTGTTAGCACCTGATAAGGTCCCATCTGTGGGTCAAATAGAATTGTTTAGAATTCTGTGTATCCTGACATTTAAACTGAGTGCAAACAAATGACTTATGCTAAAATGAATTGTTAGAAATAGAAGATTTAACTGTTTAAACAAATAATTGATGTTGAATTGAATTGTTCGTAATACATATTCATATTGTGTTAGGTTGTTCACCTGGTTCCAAAGAGTCTTTCCAGACAACACCTGTTTAACATGGCTGTGATCAACCTAATACAACCTATGTGGCAAGTGCTAAATGTAAACAGCCTCAGCAATGATGTGAGTCTGGTTTGTCTATTTCCCTTTCAGAGTCAATAGGAGTGTCATTATTATCATGAACCACTATTAGCTATGAAATGCTTATTAGAATCCTTCACTCATTCCTAAATAGGGCAGTGTAATATTCTTTTAAATTAACCTAATATATAACTTCAATATTCGACATGATTTATTCCTGAAATGGCTTTCACTTACCTGAAGTAAAAAGCACGTACTGCTATACAAGTCTTTCATGAAAGCTGCCATTTGTAAAGTGATTTGTGTGCATATGCAAGTTTCAGTCCTTATGTTATTATTGCTTATGAATATGCATGAGTTATTGTGTATCTAAGGGCTCCTCCAAAGCAAAATGCGCATTTGTCATTTACTGTTAAAAGAAAACCAGAAATGAGAGTGACACTTCGTTAGTGCATTAGTGGAAATTTTTTCATTATAGAGAGAACGATACAGAGAGAGAAGGGAAACGAAAATAGTTTCTACTTTGACAACAGTCAGTAAGATGCGATGGATGACAAAAGAAGAAACAAATCTCTCTGCTTTTTATCATTAAGGGTTTTCAGACTATTGCCTTTATCTTTATTGTTATTTCCACAACGTTTTGGCCAATATGCCCTCCGGCCTCATTCAGGTATTTGTCGCTATGTGTCCAGCAGGGCGCATAGTGTAACAGTTATAGGCATTGGTTCCCTAAGCTTCTAAGGAGACAATCATCTGGAGGTTGCAGGTTCAATCCTGACTGCAGGCAAATAACAATACAGGAATTCTTAACACTTGTACCTGGTTATGGTTAACGGAATCAGAACAGGTGACCCCCCCATGGATTCAATAAAGGACCTAGTTCGAAGTTCCATGTTCCCAAGTTTGACAAACACCTGAAGAAGGCTGGAGGACATATCAGCTGAAATGTTGTGGAAAAAACAATAAAGATGAAGACATCACTCCAAAAACCCTAAATGATAAATCATCAAGCTTCATCTCAGAAATTCAGACAACAAATCTCTCTGCATTCCTCGTTGCTTGTTAGACCCTCGGGAGGTATACTTAGTAGAACAGTTTTAGTCATAGGAAATAGTTCTTTGTTTTAAAAACATATCAAACATCATGGGTTATTTAATGCCAAAGCTATCCTTGTAGAAGGACACTAGCGGTACTATTTAACTCAAAACTGCGATGATAGAGGAGTTCATGCCTTTCTCAAGGGTATTAGTCCAAAAAGGAATATAATTGTGCAACTGGAGTTCAAACTCACTTACTCCAATGTCGCAGTCTAGCACATTATTCATTACACAACAGGGACTCTGTCCCTACGAAATAGAATTGGCTACCAAGATTAAAATTTCTGATGAAGTTGTTTATGTTCCACTTCATGCTGATGCTTTTGGGAAGGGTTTGGCCTAATGAGTAGGGTGTTTGCCAATGGTCCAGGAGACCACAATTCAATCCCAGGTTGAGTCATACCAAAAACTCAAAAAATACTACTTGATGCCACCTTGCTTAACACTCAGTATTATGAGGTACGTATCAAGGGTAAAGTGGAGCAATCCAGGGAAATGAGTAGTGTCCTCCCCTACACCTCAGTGTAGAAGCTATTGAAAGGGGAACCTTTGGGTTACTCTCGACTACGGTTGCCAACTTTATGAATCCCGCTGTTCCCTCTCACCCCCAGTTATGAGTAAATACTATGATAGAAGTGGTTCCTTAGCCTTGGTAAGGCAACCAGTCAAGAAAAAAATCTTTGAATCCACACCAGCTTTACTCTGTTTCAAAAATGACCTTGTGTTACATCCTGCCCTGGACAGAGGGGTTGGGTAAATACATTTATGTTAAACCATTGCTAATATTCTATCTGCTATTTTTACAAGCTTATAAGAGGCATGGATACAATAGTATTATCATATGAGCAATTTGCTTCCCACTTTTGGGCCATATATCTTGATAAAGCCAGCCAAAATTTGGGAAAGTAACCAACTGTAGACAACACAAGACCTTATATCAATTTTATTCTCTTTCTTCATCCAACAAAAGCAGCCATTCTCATAATCTATTGTATAACAGTACACTAAGAAATACATTTAACTTATACAGCACACTATCTCTTGACTCCATTAAAATAGGAATATCACTAATGCTGCGCCTAATACTAAGGAAGATAATTAATTGAGTCTCTACTTATCAAGATCCTGTCAGTTGGGCTTAGAATACACTGACAGCATCTCCTGCAGAGACTTAAGACCTCCCCCGAAAAAGGTATTTTGGGTTTGACCCTAAACTGCATCTGATAGTTAAGCACCAGTTCTGGAGATCTGTGGAGTGTTGAGTACCTCCCTTCATTGCCATAACTTTCAAGCTCACTCTGACCTGTAGTGTTAGATTCCATGTTTAGGTCAAATATATCTCTTTCAAGATCATTAGTATTGGATAGGAATTCATGAAACCATATATCAGTGTGAAAACATGATCGTGATTAAATAGAATGTATGTTATTCAATTAATAATGTCAGATTGGAATATTAAAAACCATTTAATTGTATGCGGATTATTTGTATAAAGAATAGTTACTAAAAGCCATAATTGTTTACTAAGAATTATTATTATAATTACTTGAAACCATATAACTGTAGCATAGTGGATTGCGACACAGAAGTAAGTGAGTTCAAACTCCAATTGCGCTATTATGTTCACTTTCGGACAAATACCCTTGGGAAAGGCATGAATTTTCTTATTGCCCTCCAGCTATGGATTAAATAGCACCACTACTGTTCTTCTACAAGGATAACTTTGATACTAAATAACCCAAGCAGGTTGATATGCCATTAGAACAAAGAGACCAAACCAAATGTCTGTCCTTCCGTAACATTAAGTCGGGGCCTTTTTTGGTCTGATTCCAATCAAGCTTTCAGGAATTGTTAGATTCGTGCCTGGAATAGTTTTAAATTATATTTAGCAGATCCAGCTCCCACTGTTTGTTTATTTTTTAAGTGCAATTCTCTCTCTCTCTCTCTCTCTCTCTCTCTCTCTCTCTCTCTCTCTCTCTCCTCCTTGTTGTTAAAGGGTTTCCATTTTACAGCACTGACCCCACTCTCTTGGCAATCGTTATGAGGCAGATGGCTATCTTTCTCTCTACATGCACTTAGAACCTCTCAGTCATAGCCAGATGTTACGCCAAGAGGGAATCCATTTCATCTCAATGGCTGCCTGGCCTAAAAGAGCTTAGAAAACCAATTTAAAAAATTACATTAATACTACTCCTCCAAGTCAGGAAAATAATAAAATTAGATATTTGTTCGAAATATTTTTATTTTAGCTATCTGAGATCTCCAAAAGGCATCTTCTGTATGCCACACTCAGTATAAAGAAAACAGTAATAAAAAAACAAATAAAACATCCTTTGACTAAGAATTATCATCATCATCATCATCAAATCATTCTGACATCATGGATTCCCTTGGCTCTCTCTCTCTCTCTCTCTCCATCTGTCCCTATTGTCCATCACTCACGGAAGGACCTCTAGACGGTATCCAGTGTCCTCACAGAGCTGACGTACTTAACAGAATGTGAAGTAAGGTCAATTTTTGACCGGCGTTTAACAAGTTTGAATTCAGAGTTTTTCTTCTTCTAGATTGGTTGCCAAACCAAGATTAAATAGATCAGTCTGCCCAACTATTTTACCCATAGAGAGAGAACAACTGGATTCATATCTTTCCCTAGGGTATTAGCGCTATGTGAAATACAAGGAATCTCGTTTATGCATTGAACTCAGATCACTGTATCCATTTCCTACGACAATAACCATTACACCATGAGCCCCTCTCAATGAGATAGCTGATTGATATAAGTTTTTGCTAGTTGGCTAAAACTGGTGCGTCCATGCATGGGAGTCCATGGGTGGACCTCGCCTATGAGTTCATCCCTACTTCTTCAGGAGGACCGTGCAGGTCTTGTTTGTTTTGGATGGTTTGTGAGATGTGGAACAAATAGCCGTAAAGCCACTGTTTTGTGGGCTGCTATTTCCAGGATTTGTTTAAAATAACACACAGCATTCTTGTATAGTTCACATCTAGCTTTTTATCCAGTTGCTTTGTTTATGGCTTCAGCTTGAATGAATTCCCATTTTATATTATCAGAACAATTAGATTTTCATATTGTCGATAGCAGTCCATACCTTTCCTATATGTGTGTTGACATGGCTGTCTGCAGATGAGATATAGCTGCTGAGGTATATGAAATGGTCAACTGATATCAGAGGCTTATTATTTTAATTGGAGATAGTACTTTCTTGTTTAGATTACAAGAACTCTGTTATATTAAGACATGCTATATGATTTACAGTAATTCTTTGAGAGACAAGGAAGAGGTGTCTTCGTGGTGTAATGGTTAAAGCAGTGGACTGCAGGATCGTTGTCAGTGAGTTCAAACTCTAGTAGTGTTATTACATTCACTTTCGGACAAATACCCTTGGGAAAAGTATGAGCCCTCTTATTCTCCCAGCTATGGGTTAAATAGTACCAATACTGTTCTTCTTGAAGGATGGATTTGGCATTAAATAACCAAAGAAGGCTGATATGCCATTACACAAACAAAATCAATTGACAGACAAGGGAGGTAATCTTATGGTGAGACTCAACAAGAGCCTGCAAGATCCACATGACGTAAAAGCAATTTTTTCTTTTTTTTCCACAAACTAACATGAGCACTGCTTGGCTAAATAATTTCTTTGAATAAATTCAAAATGTCAGTCATGATGTATTTGTCATTTTCTAACTATTACAGTCTGTTACAGGATCAGTGAGACAGTGACTTAAGTAATTGTAATTGGTTTAATAGTTTCCTCATATGGAATAAATACAAGAACAATCATGTCAGATTGACAACAATATACTTAATTGTCCAAGGAAACTAAATATCATGAATGCTGAATGAAATGATCTACAAAAAGACGCAGCTCAGTCGGCTGGGACTGTAAAATATACCAACTGCATTCCAGCAGAGGAGTAAACCCCTGCCACCAAACGAGTGTTCTAGATATGACATTAAACAATCTGACAGTGTGGCTCCAGCCTTGGAAATTTGGGGAATGGGAAGTAGGCATTCATTGCCATCACTCCAAGATCCACTCTGGTCGGAAGTGGTAGCACCTAATCGTGTCCTATCTATGGGTCAAATAGAATTGTTTGATTATTTAAATTGAATACAAACAAATGATTGATGTTTAGTTGAATTGGGAGTGATACATAGCCATATTTGGAACAATTTAACTGTGTGCGAAAAAATGAGCTCAGGTTTGTTTAAAAATGTTATCAACTAAATGGGTTTACAAATCATATAGATTTGATATATATGTATAAGCTGGATTTGGAATTAAATAACCTAAAATAGTTGATATGCCATAAAACCAAACCAAACCAAACTAATTTACTTGCCTACAAATCATGTATACTTATATTCGTATAAACAGGATTTTGTGTTAAATAACCAACCAAGGTTGATATACCATAAACCCAACAAACTAGGCAACAAACCAGGAAAAAATGCATTAAGACGTGATTGAACAAATGTTGAGTTTACTGTTTTATGATGTTATGTTCAATGCAACACAAAGTTTATTGGGAACGAATGCTCCTGGTGTTACATCACAAATTAACGAAATCTGTTATTGACATTAAGTGTAGAGTTTGAATTAGAAATTCTACTTCAATACCGTTGGGCCAACTTGGTATGATTGAAAGCTTATGAACCTGGGGTCAATCTGATAGCAAGGTGTGGATTGGATAGTTTCAATCAAGTGAGCAAACAGTTTAGAAAAATAGCTTTAAAATTTCTCCTCTTGCTTCCAAGACATTGACTAGCACACAGGGTGTGCATAATTTTTCCATCCTTTGAAACACTCCCCAATAAACACCGGTATTATGTATTAAAGAGATCATAAATTAAGATGAGTATGAATGTCAATTATTAGTTATTTTTCCTGGCCAGAAATGTACTCCAAATTCACAACATGTGGGTCTACAGAAAAGTAATGGAATTTCACCATCCACATAAAACAACATGGCGGTTTGGAAGATCATGGGCTATCATGAGGTAGCAGAGGGCTATCTAACACCTGTCCCAGAAAACTAGAAACAGGTCTGTTTCAAGGCATGTTGTAAGTAAGACGAGAGAAAAAAATCTTTTTCGTGCTCTTATGTACTGCTTTGACAACGATGTCCAGCAGTCATTAGCAGTAATTCTTTGACAGACAAGGGAAGTAATCCTATGGTGAAACTGCAATCAAGAACCAGCAGGATCCACTTGTGATGTAAAAGTAATTTCTTTCTTCTTTTTTACTACAAACTAACACGAGCACTGCTTGGCTAGATAATTTCTTTGAATAGATTCAAAATGTCATTCATGATGTATTTGTCACATTCCTGCTATTACAGTCTGTCACTGTTGTAAGTCGTAAATTAGCTTTATCTTTGAACATTTTCACAAACCACACGAATCTTACTTTTCTAGAATAAAAGTTATTCAGTTATCTGCCGAAAAAAGTCAGGTTAATTTGCTGTTGTTTTTTCTTTTGCTTTGCTGCCTTTTTGTCTAAAGCAGCAAAATAATGATTTGTTATACATTGTTATTTGTTACTCTGCCAGTCTGTCAGTTTGTCTGCCTTTGTTTGATGACTGGTTTAAACCAGTCAGGTTAGATTCGGCAAACAAATTCCTAAATTGACTTTGATAACATGATAAGTACAAAGAGTTTGTCAGGCAATGGAGTAGATTCAGCTTGTTCCTCTCCTCCAGCAGTTCAGATGTTTATTTCTCATTCTGAAGAATTCATTTGAAAATTTCCCTGGAGGGTAAAATGTCAGTTAATTTCTTGTCTGAAAGTTAGAAAAAGGAAATAAAGAATTTGGTAAACACACACACACACATACATAGGCACATATATTCAAAATATTTGTACACACACACACACACACACACACACACACACATATATATATAGATCAATGTGTGTGTAAGTATATATATATATATATATATAATAATGAATTTATGTTATATATGTAATAATGAATCTATATGTTATATGTAAAATAATGAATACATATACATATATATATATATATATATATATATATTGACCTAATGAGTAGACTGTTTGCCAATGGTCTCGGAGACTGGGGTTCAATCCCAGGTCAAGTCATACCAAAGACTCAAAAAATGGTACTTGATGCTGCCTTCCTTAACACTCAGCATTATAAGGTATGTATCAAGGGTAAAGTGAAGTAATCTAGGGAATGGAGTAGTGCCCTCCCCTACAACTTGATGTAGGAGCTATTGAAAAGGAAGACTTCAGGTCACCCTCGACTATGGTCGCCAATTTACTTATATATATATATAGATATATACCAACAAATATATTTATTATATATAAATAACATTAAATAGATATATATAATATTAAAAACAAATTATGTATAATATTGAATATATATATATATATATATATATGTATATATAATTACACATATATACATATATATGTGTGTGTGTGTGTGTGTATATATATATATAATTTTGGGTCACATTGATTTTTGAAGATATATATATATATATATATATATATATATATATATATATATTTACTACCAATCAAAAGTTTAGGACCAAATTGATTTTTTCTTTAAGTTTAAAAAATGGATAAAGTTTCATGTCTTTAAAGAAATATCTTCACTATGTTTGCCTGCAATAATTTAAATGAAAATGAGTATAAGATAATTATAATTTTAATTAAAGCTAATTTATATTTTCTTTCCATCAAAGAATCCACCACAAGCTTTTATTACTACAGAGCAAATTCTTAACATCATTTCTGATAACTTGTATAATTATGTTTGTGAAAGTGATTACCAACTAGTGTATAAATGAGTAAACAACTCTTGCTTATTCTTAGGCAGTTCACTAAGAACTTTACGATCAGTTGTAAAATTGGCTTTTATCATGAACTTAGAGAAATAATTCAGGCAGGTCCCAAACTTTTGATCAATAATGTATCTAATATACTCGTAGTCATGCTTGATCCATGACAGAACTAAAAAGATTTTAGGAAAAACTAGTGAGATAGAAAGGGGGCATAAGCTAAGTATTAAAACTGTCTTCTTGTTTGGAGTTGAAAGATTTTGCCTATTAATTCAAAGGAAAACTATTTTTTATTTTATGAATTGTTTTTTAATTTTTTTATTTTTTTATTTTTTATTTTGGTCTCCAATAAATTTTTACTTTTTACAATTTGTGCTCAATTGCAAAACTATTTTTTAGTAAAAAAATTCGAAAAATCACCATAGTTTTAATTCAAATATTTATTTACCCTCTAAAAATCTAACAATAAAAAAGTCTAAGAATTCACTAATAACCATATGTTTTTATTTTCGGAATTTTTATTGAAGAACTGAATTTAAAATTTTCTCATACTTTAAAAATAAAGTCTGACAAAAATTTAAATTCAGTTCTTACCTGTTACAGTGATAAAATATATTCCTTTCTTTTCTTTTCTTTTTTTTACCCTCTAAAAATGGAACAGTAAGAAAAAGCTAAGAATTAATTATGTGTCCTTATTTTTCAGTGACAAAGGTAGCATATTAATTTAAATGAAAAGTATTTGATTATCCTATTAATAGTTCATTCATAAAAACCTGTGAAGAGTTCCACAAATTGATTGATTTTAACTATTGAATTATATCATTTAATCAGTAAAAATCAAAAACTACTCTTACTTATTGTAAACATATTAATGTGCATGTAGATTGAATATTTTTTTATATGGGCGTGTGTGTATCTTCATACCAGCCCATTGGCATAGTGGTAGAGTGTTCTGCAATGGTCTGGAAGACTGGGGCTCAATCGCAGGTTCCAGTCATACCAAAGAGTCAAAAAACCATACTTGATGCTTCCTTGCATTATAGATAAGGATCAAGGCTAAGTGGAGCAATCTAAATAAAAAGGGTAGCACCCTGCCATACATGTCAAGGTAGTAACTATTGAAAAGTGAGCCATCTGTTCAGTTGGCAAACTTACAAATATATATGTATATATATATATATATAGAGAGAGAGAGAGAGAGAGAAATACTGAATGTATATATATATATATATATATATATATATATGGATTATATATCTATATGTATGTGTATGTGTATATAGATATATATGTATGTATATATTGGATATTTATATACATTTATATATATATATATATTTTAGATAGATAGATAGATAGATAGATAGATAGATAGATAGATATGGATACACATACTGAATATATATATATATATATATATATATATATATATGAATGTAGATACACAGATATATATATACTGAATATATATATATATATATATATATATCACCAGGACATGCTGCTAGCATGGATTTCCCTGACCCTTTCCCACTACTCATCCCTATCATCTATTGCTCTCAGTAGATCTTCCATGCTACATCTTACAGAGCTGTTGTAGATAGGTTCTAGCTGGTCACCCTACCCTTACTTGTACAGGTGAAGGGGTCCACAGTGGTACATTGCTTATGAGCTTGCCCTTACTTCTCCAGCAGAGTTCCACATGTCTTGCTTGTCTAACTTGGATTGTTTTCAAGATGGAAGGTAGGAGGTCATACAACTGCTGTTTTGTGGGATGCTGCCTCCAGGACTTGTACAATACAGTTCACAGCATTCTTGTGCATTGCCTTCAAACTTTCTCTCCATATGTTTAGTCAGCATCCATGTGGTGCATCCATACAGCAGTATTGACACAACCACAGCTATATATATATATGTTCATTGAATGCATATATATGTATTTATATGAATATTGAATGTATATATATATATATATATATATATATATATATATATATATAATGTATCTTTATATGTATATATACACATAATGAATATATATATATATATATATATATATATATTTCAGGTTGAGGTTGTTTGGGTTTTATGGCATATCAACCTTTGCAGGTTATTTAACGACAAATCTATTTTTATGAAAATAGTTCTATTTCAAACAATTCAGTTTAGCATAAGTATGCAGTTTAAATGTGAAAAACATCTCTATTTCAAGCTATTCAGTTTAGTCAAGCAGTTCTAATTCAGCTAATTCAGTTTTGTATAAGTATAAGTTTTGTCTAAGATTTTCTTAACACAGTTAAATGTCAAAACAGTTCTATATTAAACAAATCAGTTTAGTGTAAGTAGAGTTTCAATGTCAAAAACAGTTCCATTTCAAATAATTCAGTTTAGCATTAGCACACAGTTTAAATGTAAGTACGGTTTAATTGTCAAAAACATTTTTATTCAAAGCTATTCAATTTAGTCAAACAGTTCTAATTTAAATAATTCAGTTTAGCATAAGTATGCAGTTAGTTCTAATTAACCCATAGATAGGGCCCTATAAGGTGCTACCATTTAGGGCTTGAGTGGACCTGGGAGCAATGGCAATGAAGGGGTACTTCGCATTCCCCAAAGCCCCAGCATTACTCGAACCTCACCATCAGATTGTTTAGTGTCATATCAGGACACTCATTGGTGGGGGCCTTACCCCTCTACAGAGGTGCAGTCAACGTATTCTACAACCCCAGCTGACTGGGCAAATATATATTTCTCTGTGTGTTTATGTATGTATGAATGTGTGCATGTGTGCATCTGTATATATGTGTGTATATGATTTGTATATATGTTTTTTAATATGTCTGTCCATATAGATATACTTGTATATACATACGTATATATAATTGCATTTATGTATATATATTTATGTGTTCGTATGTATACATTTATGCATTCTTATGTGTGTGTGTATATTTGTATAAATTTTATCTCTGTGCATTTATAATTTGGAAATATCAGTATAAGTTTGTGCGTATGTGTTTTTCATATCCACATACTCATATATATGGAATTTAAAAATGTCTATTCAATGATGATGCCAAGTTCTAGAACAATATAAATCAAAATGTAAAATCAAAAGAACGAAAGGAAATATTCTTTTGACTCCTTTAAAGAATCTTTATGCTAAAGACGAAAAGAAACACAAAAAGAATCTTATTTTTCTTTTTTTTTTCTTTCCTATAATGTTCCAATGAAAAGTGAAGAAAAATTGATTTTCAACTCATAAGCTTCATTTTTTTTTCTTCAATTTTGTTGGTTTTTATTTTTGTCTTTATTTCTGGAGTTTAGAGATTAAAAACCTAAAGACAAATACTCTTTTGTTCCGATGTATCAATTATTCAGTCCTTTTGCATTAATAGTGCTTTTTTCAACATTGAAATTCAAGCTGATTACCTATTGATGATGATAGGCACCCTTCCTAAAGGTGATATATCGACTGAAATGTATGAATATTGTTGTCAAAATCTAAGTGTACTGATCTATAACATTGTATTGGTACACATACAGAAGTCGTTCAAAAAGTTCTCAGTTCACTAAGATTTTAGATTTGTCACTCACTTCTCACGTTTGTATGAGCCTCAGAAATTAAATCTGAATTGGTTTTTCTAGTTTTATAAAAAGTGATAGTGAGTGGCTATGACAAAATTGTTCACCCATGGCTCTTCTTTCTGTGCGAGGCTTAGGGACTTTTTGAATGATTCTTATAATTATGTGTATATACATATACACACAAGATTAAGGAAAATGTATAATATAAGTATGATTTGGTTTAATTTGGTTTTATGGCACATCAACCACTGTAGGTTATTTAATGCCAAATCCATTTTTATACATATAGTAAAAGTAAACTTGGCGACCGTAGTCGAGGGCGACCGGAAGGCTCCCTTTTCAATAGCTACAACAACAAGGTGTAGGGGAGGGCACTACTCCTTTCCCTGGATTGCTCTACTTTACCCTTGATACGTACCTTATATTGCTGAGTGTTAAGCAAGGTGGCATCAAGTAGTATTTTTTGAGTTTTTGGTATGACTCAACCTGGGATTGAATCCTGGTCTCCTGGACCATTGGAGAACACTCTACCCACTGGGCCAATTAGCAAGTCAAAATATAATATTCATATAACTAGTTCTATTTCAAACAATTCAGTTTAGCATAAGTATACAATTTAGTTTTATCTAACCCATAGATAGGATCCAATCAGGTGCTAACACTCCAGGCCAGAGTGGACCTGGGAGCAATGGCAATGTAAGGGTATTCCACATTACCCAAAGCTCTTGCATTACTGGAACCTCATCATCAGATTGTTTAGTGTCATATCCAGGATACTCATTGGTGGGGTACCCCTCTGCAGAGAAGCAGTTGGCATATTCTACTGCTCCAGCTAACAGGGCTTTGCTATAACTAAGAAGATAGATTAGACCTAAAATGATATCTAATTTTATTTATCATATTTTGAATCCTCAGTGATATCCTTTTTGGTAATATTGCTTATTTCTAGTGATCAAGTAGGAAGGAATCAATCATTATAACCAAATTTTCACTTGGCTATAAAAACAAGAAAAAAAAGCAAAACAAAAGACAAAAAACGGAACAAATAAGAATATAAGATTAAAATCTAAATTATGCTTAAGATAGAAAGACACAGTTTGACTTTACTTTGTTAAAAGTTAAAGTTTAAAAACATAAGTATAAACTTTTTCTCTGACCCGTTGGAGTGTTTTCTTTCTTGGAAGAATGCCAGGTCATATCTGTGACACGAGTAGATAACAATCAACCAACCTCATCTCTAACAGTAGCAGCTATTGATGAGAAAAAAAGAAATGGCTATTGAAAGATTTGCATGACTCTTTGTCAGGAAACTTTGTGCTATTAGCATTACTTGATGATGATGATGATGATGATATATGCATGTTAGGATGTAGATATTCTGATGCAATTTTTATGTTGGTTGTTTGTTTGGGTTTTATGGCATGTCAACCTTTGTAGGTTATTTAACGCCAAATCCATTTTTATGTAAATAGTTAGTTCTATTTGAAACGATTCAGTTTAGCATGAGTACATAGTTTAATTGTCAAAAACATTTCTATTTCAAGCTATTCAGTTTAGTCAAGCAGTTCTAATTCAGCTAATTCAGTTTAGTATAAGTACAGGTTTTGTTTACACACAGTTAAATGTCAAAGCGGTTCTATATTAAACAATTCAGTTTAGTGTAAGTACAGTTTCAATGTCAAAAACAGTTCCACTTCAAACAATTCAGTTTAGCATAAGTATGCAGTTAGCTCTATTTAACCCATAGATAAGGCCCTATCAGGTGTTACCATTCCAGACTAGAGTAGATCTGGGAGCAATGGCAATGAAAGGGTGCTCTACATTCCCCAAAGCTCCAACATTACTGGAACCTCACCATCAGATTGTTTAGTGTCATATCCAGGACACTCATTGGGGGGGGAGATTTTACCCTTCTGCAGAGGTGCAGTCTGTGTATTCTACAGCCCCCAGCTGACTGGGCAATGCAATTTTTAAAAGTCTTTAGTAATCTTGTGATAAAGTAGTTTAGGTTTGATTTACTTTGGTTTTATGGCATATCAACCAGTGTAGGTTATTTAATGCCAAATCTATTTCTATACATTAAACAGTTCTATTTCAAACAATTCAATTTAGTATAAGTACACAGTTTCAATGTCAAAAAACAGTTCTGTTTCAAACAATTCAGTTTAGCATAAGTGCACAAACAGTTTCAATGTCAAAAAACAGTTCTGTTTCAAATGATTCAGTTTAGTATGAGTATACAGTTTAGTTCTAATTAACCCATAGATAGGATCCTATCAGGTCCTACCACTCCGAGTCAGAGTGGACCTTGAAGCAATGGCAATGAAAGAGTACTCAGCATTACCCAAAGCTCCAGTATTACTAGAACCACACCATGAGATTGTTTAGTGTCATGTCTAGGACATTCGTTGGGGGGTCTCACCCCTCTGCAGAGAAGCAATCAGTGTATTCTTCAGCCCCAACTGAGTGATAACGTAACTATCGTCCCAGTGCAATATCTACGAATGCATGTTAGAGTACATGTTAGAGTACATGCCTGTGTTAACATCCAAGAAGGATAAAGAGTCTGTTGATTCACCCCTTATTTTGGAACCTGTGTATATATTGATTTGTATATATGATCATTTATTGCAGTCCAGTTATATTACCTGTATGTTTGATAAATACAAAGTAAATTGAGATATATTGAGTTTGTTGCATTTTTTTATATGAGTAACAAAAGTATGTTTGTATTCATCCACCCCTCTACTATGGGCAGGATCTGACACAAAGGGATTTTTTTTAAGTAGAGTACAGTTGGTTTTGATTTAGATTTTTCCTTTTCTTAGATTGGTTGCCTAATGAAAGTGAAAGAATCCTTATAGCTGGTAGCAAGGAAGAACAGATAGATTCATGCCTTTCTCAAAGGCATCAGCATGAATTTAAATGCATCCGCCTCATCCAGGATTTGAAATTGGGTCCATTTCTGATGATAATTACCATTACATTAAGTACAGCTCCATTGCATATATATATATATATATATATATATATTTATTTATATATTGTCATTCACAGACAAACTGTTTCATTGTATTACAACTCTTCAGTGTGGCTAGACATGTAGGATGCTTGAAGCTGGGATTGAAACCTGCCCAACTTTACATTAGACTTAGTATTGTACCACTCAGCCAACAAGCGAACCACATCAACTTGGGAATTATAAGGTATTATCTAGTAGTGTTTGTTTGTTTACATTTTATACCTTACCGGATACCAGAGTGCTCAATTCATCCAAAGAGCTTTTGCATTATGCAAGCGGCAGAGTTCTCAACCCCCATGGGTTAGCGTATATTTATTTATATATTTATTTATTTATTAACCCCTCTGCACAAAAAGAATATGACACAAAGTCTGTTTTTTAAGTGGAGTTTAACTGGTTTGAATTCAGAGCTTTCTTTCTCCAAAACAAGTTGCCATGCCAAGGTTATAGCTCAATCTGCTCTATTATTTGCCAATAGCTGGAAGAAGAATAGTTAGATTAATATCTTTTCCAAAGGTATTAGCACTAAGTGAAATGCAAACAGCCTTGTCCAGTATTTGAACTTGTTACCCTGCCTAATTCCTACAGCAAAAACCATTATACCACAAGCCTCTCTCTCTCTCTCTATATATATATATATATATATATTATTTACATTTTTAGACTATTGTCTTCAACTTTGTCACAATGTTTATCACAACATTTTGGCTGTTGTATGCTCGTGCCATCTTCAGTTGGTTGGAATGCCAAACTTAACTCTTTATTTCGCTTACAGGAGTAGACTGTTCTAGTTCCATGAGCCATGTTTAATGGATGTCAGTTCTCAGTTATCTCCTGTTAATTTCCCCTCTGAAATTTCTCCAATGCCTTCACCGGGTATTGAACTCACACTCTTTGGGTATGTCAGTGGATCTATGAGGACAATAGTCTGAAAAATGTAAATAATGTACAGAATACCTCATCTCAGATATATATATATATATATATATATATATATATATATATATATATACATTGAACTCAAGATAGTTATATAATATTTTTGAAATATATTAACATGTTTTTAATGTAAAAATGATTGACTCAGACTGGATATTTTAAAACTTACATAAATACTGGTGAAATATACTTAAATTCCTAATGTCCATTAGAACTCATATCATTTATAGTTATCATGAGGAATATATTGAAATTTTAGTATATGCCATACCCTGACCAGATGTTGGCACATGTCCTTTCCAAACTTAGATAATTGAAACCAATGATAATGCCAAAAAACATTGTATAAAGCCATATGCTGGCAAGGTACAATTATGTTTTGGCAATAGATAAAAAATGATATACAAGATGTAATTTCAAAATTCAGATAATTATAGACACTGCTGAAATATAGTTAAACCAGATGTTACAAGATATCCTTTCCAAATTTGTGTAATTGTTAACCCCCTGATAAAATAAAAGCCATATAAAACACACCCTTGCCAGACATGGTCAAATATTGTTTATAGATATTTTTTCTAAAACATAAATTAAGACCAGATGTTTTTAAGTCAGATGATAGTAAACATTGCAGGATTAATTAAAACATATTCAGACTTGTGCTGTGACATTTGCCAGACATCACTATTTCAAATGGAGAAAATTGTAATTATTGATAGATGTATAGATTGCATAAAATGCCATAACATGTCCAGATGTTATCTTCAAATGACAATTAAAAAAAAGGATAATTATAAGCACTGATATATTTGAAAATGGAAAATACATCTGGAAATTACATCTTGGCATGGTTTGGTATATACAACTTTTGAATTTATCAGTGGATACAAGTAGTCTTTTTTGGAATTGACATCTGGAAATTACATCTGGGCATGGTTTGGTATATACAACTTTTGAATTTATCAGTGAATACAAGTAGTCTTTTTTTGGAATTGACATCTGGAAATTACATCTGGGCATGGTTTGGCATATACAACCTTTGAATTTATCAGTGGATAAAAGTAGTCTTTTTTTGGAATTGACATCTGGAAATTACATCTGGGCATGGTTTGGTATATACAACTTTTGAATTTATCAGTGAATACAAGTAGTCTTTTTTTGGAATTGACATCTGGAAATTACATCTGGGCATGGTTTGGCATATACAACCTTTGAATTTATCAGTGGATACAAGTAGTCTTTTTTTGGAATTGACATCTGGAAATTACATCTGGGAAGGGTTTGGTATATACGACTTTTGAATTTATCAGTGGATATAAGTAGTCTTTTTTGGAATTGACATCTGGGCATGTGGTATATACAAGTTTGGAATTTATCAGTGGACAAGTTGCCTTTTTTGGAATTGACATCTGGATTTGACCAAACCATGCTAAGATGTTATTTCCAGATGTCAATTCTAAAAAGAGTTAACTGTAATCACTGGAAAATTCACACACTTGATATATCAAATTCTGACCAGATGCGACCAGATTACCATTTCCATAATTGGATAATTGGAAGCACTGATATTTAAACTTAATTATATGCCAGACTCTCACCAGATTTTCTCAGATTTCATTTTTAGATGTTCTTTTCAAACTCAGGTATTTGCAAACACTGCTGACATATATTCAAATATATTATAACCAAACACAGGCCAGATGTTGCCAGATGAAACATAACTTTAAAACAAGATAATGTTTAAACACTGCTGAAATATTCAAACTTGCGGTATATGCCAAGCACAAGACTTCTTTCCAAATGCATACCATATGTTGCTTGTCAAATAGTAAAATGTTTGCTTACATTGAAACAAATGAACAAACTTGGGTTATAGCCAGAACTCAAATCATCAGATTTTTTATGCAATATGATCTTACATGAATTTCTTGGAGATTATTAGTTGCCTCTTTTTATTAGCTTTGATTTTATATTAAAACTATTACTGGAAGAACTATGTATTAATGTCTTGTGTGTTTTATGTCTTTCAGGATGTTATGCTGTCAGCTACAAGTACCCAGTCTCCCCTGGCTACTGTATCATCTGTGTTCACAATGCCCACTGTGTCAAGTGTGTCTGTGGCCAATAACACTGGAATCAGTGGACTTCATGACCAACTTTTTACATCTGTGCCCTCTGTAGGGGAAACCAATAGTACTCACACGGTTACCGACATCAAACCAGAAATTAATGGTTCGTATTTTTTCCCTTCTCTTTTTGTTTCATTTTTTCTTGCTTTCATGACTTTTCTGAAGAATTCATGAGCTAATTGGTTTGTACTGAGCTTTACTCAGTCTTTCATGAGGCCATAAGTTTGTGGTAACCAGTAAAGATTGGACTTATTTCACTTGTAATGGTCTGTGAGATTAGATTAAAAAGGTGTTGTTCCATAGTTAAACATTTGAGATTTGATACTTACTCAAGTATGTCAGGCACAAGGCCATAAGCTTGAGACAACTAGTAAAAATTGGACTTATTTCAGTTGTAATGGCATGTGAAATTAGATTAAAAAGGTGTTGCTCCATAGCTAAACATTTGAGATTTGATACTTATGGCACAAGGCCATAAATTTGAGACAACCAGTAAAAATTGGACTTATTTCAGTTGTAATGGTCTGTGAGATTAGTTTACAAGCCATTGCTCCATAGCTTAACACTTTATATTAGATACTTACTCAACCTAGTTAAGTAAGACATAAGGCCATAAACATAGAGCACCCAATGAGGGTTGAATTCTCCCCAATCTTCATGGTTTGTGGGGTTAGCTTTCAAATTATTATCCCACAATGAATTGATTGGTATTTACTCAACTTAGGTCAGGCACAAGGCCAAATATATGGAGTACCCATTAATCATTGAACTCTCTACACTCAACTGCTTGTGAGGTTAATAGGCAAACTCTTTTCCATAGTATTCTAGACTAAGGTAAGTTAGATACCAGACCACAAATGAAGAATACTCAGGGAGGATTGTACTCTCTGCAATCTTTGTGGGTTCTGAATCTAGCTTGTAAATCATTGTTCTACGACAAAACACTCTAGATTGATGTTTACTTAAATGATGTAAGTCAGACACAAGGTCACAAATATTTGACACCCAGTAAGAATTGGGCTCTCTGCAGTTGTAATGGTTTATGAGGCTAGCTTAGAGACTATTGTTCCATTGCTAAACACTCTAGATTGATATTTAAGTCAGGCACAAGGCCACAAATATTGGGTATCTTGGGAAGACTGAATTCTTGGCAGTTGCAATGGTTTGTGAGGCTAGCTTACAAACTATTGTTCCATTGCTAAACACTCTAGATTGATATTTAAGTCAGGCACAAGGACACAAATATTGGGTATCTTGTGAAGACTGAATTCTCGGCAGTTGCAATGGTTTTACAAACTAATGTTCCATTGCTAAACACTCTAGATGGATATTTAAGTCAGGCACAAAGCCACAAATATTGGGTAGCAAGTGAGGCTTGCTTATAGACTTTTTTTTCTATAGCTAAACACTGAAGCTTGATGTTTACTCAAATGAAGTAAGTCAGGCACAAGGCCACAGATATGGAGTACCCAGTAAGAACTGAACTCTCTTTAACCATAATGCTTTATGAATCTAGCTTATGACCCATAATTCCTTAGCATGGTGCAATGCATAAAGTTATGTTTTGTACATAATTAGGACAGAACATGTGCTAACAATAATAGTTTAGGTCAAGGGTAGGAAACCTGTTGCCTCAAAGCCACATACCACCTTCTAAATCATCAGATGTGGCCTTTCACTGTCTCGTCAAAAAGCCAATTGAAATTTAACATCTTCATTTTAGAATCTGATATTCCAACATTCTATTGGAAAAAGACATGTAAAAAGTCATCAAACACAAGTTTTTCATTTCTTTTAAGTTGGGCCAGTGGACTTATTTCAGTTGTAATGGTCTGTGAGATTAGTTTACTCTATTGAGTAGAGTGTTTGCCAATGGTCCGAGAGACTGGGGTTCAATCCCAGGTTTAGTCATACCAAAGACTCAAAAAATGCTACTTGCTAGGTACTCAGCACTATAAGGTAAGGATCAAGGGTAACGTGGAGCAATCCAGGGAATGGAGTAGTGCCCTCCCCTACAACTCGGTGTAGTAGCTATCAAAAAGGGATCCTTCGGGTTACAGTCGACTAAGTTCACCAACTTTACATACTTTTTATATCATCAAATATGGAGGAAGTTATCAACTAAAGGTTTAAATTTTAGATTTTGTTGTAAGCATACAAAAATTTATTGAGTTCAAGCCTTGTTATTAGATAATGAATTTTAATCTGGCCTTTAAACATGTCTCTGGTCTAGAAACCAGCAAGGGAAACAAAAATGCCGACTTGGCTGCCAAATCACCTTAAAATATGGTCCCTGACAAAATCAAAATTCCATGAAGAAAGAAGTTGGCAACCATAGTCAAGGGTGACCCAAAGGCTCCCTTTTCAATAACTACAACACCAAGGTGTAGGGGAGGGTGCTACTCCATTTCCTGGATTGCTCCACTTTACCCTGGATCATTACCTTATAGTGCCGAGTGCTAAGCAAGGCAGCATCAAGTACCATTTTTGAGTCTTTGGTATGACTCGACTTGGGATTGAACGCTGGTCTCCCAGACCATTGGCAAACACTCTACTCAATAGGCCAATGGCCCGAAAATTCCATACTCTGACTTAAAACCCAAAATCAATAAATTCTTCTTTACAAAATGGTAACAATGCTGGAATAGCAACATACACAGTAAGCTCTTCCTGATAAAATCCATACGAGGAGAATGGAAATCAACTTTCAAAAAATCCAAAAAAGAACTATATCCCAATTGCACATTGGTCTCGCAAGACTTACACACTTTTTTATGCTCAAACAAGAGAAACAACCACAGTGCATAACATGTCAATCATCCTATACTGTTAAACATTTTCTCATAGAATACAGAAATTTAGTTCTCATTAGACAACATTTTTTTTATTACAAACAATATGAAGGACCTATCTGAAAATTTTCATATGAATGACATTTTGTCCTTTGTTAGAGAAATAAAATCATATGAAAAATTATGAATGTAAACATAATCAGTAAAATCTAACATAATTAATAGACAATAATTCCAGAGGATTTTGACCTTTTGTTAAAAAAGCAAAATCAGATAGATTCTGGTCGGTTTGTTTGGATTTGGTTTCTTTGTTTAATGGAATATCAGCCTATATGTGTTATTTAATGGCAAAACCATCCTTAGTGGTACTATCTAAATCATAGCTGGGGGTATAAGAGAGTTTATACCTTTCCGAAGGTTAATTGTACAATAGTAAATGTAATAGCCAGACTGAAGTTCAAACTTGCTTATTAAAATGTTGCAGTGTAGCATCTTAGCCAATAGGCCACAAAGACTTGCCCCTGATGGATTCTGGGAATCTCATGTGACCATGAGGCATCTAAAATTGAAGGGAGACAATTATTTATTCTCTTGTAGTTTGAAGATTATTTGCACATAGTTTGGCACCTTTTTTACTTACTAAGCTCCTTTTAGTCTGGTTCAGGGCCATAATTTTTAAACACCAACTGAGAAACAAACTTACTGTAAAAGGTCCGTGAGCTGAGCTTGAAAGATATCAATCACTAACAATTTAATAGCATCTTATCAAAAGGAAGTAAAGATTTTCTTTAATTTAGATCCATAAAGATATTTTTTCTAAACTCATGTACAAATTATTAAAATGAGTGTTGTCTTTCATCTGTCTTTTAATCTTTTTTACAATTGCGAATAAAATAAATCTGTAAAAACATAAACTGAGTTAAATTGTGGCCTTAACTGATGGAAACATTTTTTTTTTTTAAATTTTGGGGGATATCCATTCTATCCATGAAGAGCTATTTTTTTGTTTTACATTATAACACTGGCTCCTAGAAAGATGAAACACTAAATTAATCTTGACAGGTTTCATATATTCTTTATTTTCAAGGTTATTAATTCATGCATGCCCATACCTATGTTTATATATATATATATATATATATATATATATATATATATATATATATATATATATATATATATGTGCATACAAATAGAATAAATTTTTGTTTAACAAAATATGCTTTTGTGTATTATATTTATCAATCCTGGGCAACAATAAATTCTTCTGCTAATATGCGTACACACACACACACACACACACACACACATATATCTATATAATTATTCAAATAATAACACAACTGTACATACATATATATATATATATATATATATATATATATATATATATATATATATGTGTACATATATAAATGTGTAAGTGTGTGTGTGTGTGTGTGTGTGTGTGTGTGTGTGTGTGTGTGTGTGTGTGTGTGTGTGCTAACATACACATATCTTTTGTTTAATACATTTTGCTTTTGTATATTATTACCATCCTGGGTAATGCTGGCTTCTTCTTATATATCTATATATAAATATAAAAATATATATATACAGATATATATTTGTATGTGTGTATATATGTATACAATTTAGCTGAAGAAGCCAAGATTGCCCAGAATAAATAGATATATATATATATATATATATATATATATACATGCACACTCATAATCATTCATGTAATAGCATACATGTGTGTGTGTGTGTGTGTGTGTGTGTGTGTGTGTGGGCATATATATATATTGTTTAGAAAATGTCATGCAGAAGTACCAAGCATTGACCAAAATAAAAAAATTATATACAAAAGAACATTTTCTAAACTATATATATATATATATATATATACATATACACACATCATGATTCATAGACCAAATATATATATATATATATATATATATATATATATATATATATATATATATATATATATGTAAAATTGTTAGGATATAAATGATGGTTGTGTGCCAATGTATGTTTGTGTTAAATATATAATGCATATAACCAAAGAAAATGGATGAGGAAAATTATTTTTAAAATCAGTTATGCAAAACTTTATTGATTTATATATATATATATATATATATATATATATATATATATATATATATATATATATATATATATATATATATATATATAATCTTGAAGGATTTAAAAAGCAAACATGTTGGGATATGATTTATATTTAACTAAAGGGGCTTCCTGAATGACAGAAAATAAATAATGGAACAAATAAAATTCTCGTGTGCCAAAAACTATCAGCATTATAGGTGAGAGTATGGAAGCATGAAATAAACGCATTCAAGTATTACTGCTTGATAAGGCCTAAGGTAAAAATACTTAAATAATGGTAACAGATCCATGAAAATATCAAAGAAATGTCCGGGGGAGGGGAAAATGGAGAGAAAAATGAGATTTTTTTTTATTTGTTATTTAGTTATCTTTTTTTTTGTTGTTTTTAAATAAATAAACCATATCCACAAAGAAAAATAATAGTTCAATGAAATAAAGTATGTCTATGTAAGTAAATTGAGTAATGTATGTATATATATATATATATATATATATATATATATATATATATATATATATATGTCTATAAATTATTATGTGAGGAAAACTCTTATATGGAATCATTGTGCTTAAGCTTATACCTCTTTCTCATATATATATATATATATGTATATTCATTTAGTATGTATACATGTGTGTGTATGTGTGTACATATAAAGTAATAGTTTAACACACACACACATACAGATATAAAGTAAAGTTTCAAAGTGTATACATATTTCTGTGTGTTTCTCTTGGTGTGTGCATATATATATATATGTGTGTGTATGTTATGTAATGGTTTACTACATGCAAGAACACACACACACACACACACACACACACACACACACACACACACACACACACACACATACTCTCATCTATATAATGTAAGAATTCTGTTTATTTTGAGGTTGAGTCATAAGTGATTTTCATTTGTAAAAATACAAGTTGTAACTACACATTTCAAACTTTTAATATTTTTAGATACAACCCGAAATTACCTGATTAAAGAGTGCCTTCATTTTTCTTTCTTATTTAAATAGTGAAAGAGTGTGCATTTTGATTTAAACTATTCTCTCATGCCTTTAAAATGGAAATAGTGAAAGTGCGTAATCGATGATAATGTTGAGAGAGTTTAAGAATGACAAAAACGCTACAGAAATAGCTAAGAAAATTTGTCATGTTTATGGCTAAGGTGTCCTTACTTGACTACCAAGTTCAAAACTGGTTTTCAAAGTTTTGTCCTAGTGATATGACATTGAGAGATGAACCCAGACTTGGACACTCATCAGACATTGATGAAGATACTTTAAGAGTATTTGAAGAATGTAATCCATGCAGAAGTACTTGAGGATTAGCACTTGACCTCAACACATTTCAATCCACAATCGACTGCCACTGGAAAAGGATAGAAAAAGTAAGCAAGCTGGGCATTTGTGTTTTTCATACTGTTTGTGCGAAGAATAAGAAAGATCACATCTCCATAGCAACAAGTCTTCTTTCAAAGCAGAGAAATTACCTATTTTTCAAGAATATTATTACAGGTGATGAAAAATAGGTATTTTATGATAATGTTCAATGCAAAAGGCAGTGAAGTGACAAGGATGAATCTCTTCAGCCCACTTAAAAGGTGGATCTTCATGGAAGAAAAGTTATACTGCATGTAAGGTGAGATCACTGCAGTATTATTCATTTTGAGTTTTTAAGGTGCAATCAGATACTTAATGCAGATTTATACTCTCAACAGTTTCAACATTTGCATGAAAATCTTCTGAGAAAGCACCCTGCATTCATCAACTCGAGAATTCTAATGCTTCTCCATAATAATGCAAGGTCACATTCAGCAAGAATCATGCAGGAAAAAATATTGCATTTATTCTGGTCTGTTCTACCCCATCAACCATATTCACCAGAACTTGCCCCCAGTGATTTCTATCTTTTCATTCTCTACAAAATGCTATCAATAACAAAGGATTTTCTTAAGATCAGGTGAAAATGTTAGAGGAAAACATCTTGAGCTGGAAACCAGGTGAATTTTACTTGGGAGGAATCAACAAGCTAACTGAGAGATGGCGAGATGTAATTAAAAATAATAGCAAATATACAATTGATTGAAATTAAATCATTTATGAATTATATTTTACTAAAACAGAAATTATTTATGACTCAACGTAATATATGAGGATCGTTCAAAAAGATTTAAGTTCAGATTTGTTGCTCACCTCTCAGCTTTGTATGGGACTTGCCTGAACAAAAATTAAGACAGAAATTTGAGGTAGTTTTTCAAATTCTATCAGAAGTGGTAGTGTGTTGTCAAAAACGATGTTCAGTTACAGTTCTTCTGTCTGGGTGAGATTTAAAACTTTTTGAATGACCTTTGTACATGTCTGTAGATAACTAGCTCATCGACCAAGTGGGTAGAGTGTTTGCCAATGGTCCAGAAGACCTGGGTTCAATCCTAGGTCACGTCATACCAAAGACTTTAAAAATGGTACATGATACCTCCTTGCTTAACACTCAGCAATATCAAGGGCAAAGTTGAGCAATCCAGGGAAAAGAGTAGTGTAGTAGCTATTGAAAAGGGAGCCCAAGTCATCCTTGGCTACAGTCACCAGATTTACTTATATATATATATATATATATATATATATATATATATATAAACAAAGTGATAGTTCAGTATATGTGTGTGTAATATTGGTTCATTGTGTACCCATTTGTATATGTGTATATAAATGTCAACAGTATACTTTAACAATTATGTGCATGCAAAATCATTTTGTATCAATACATGTACAAGTGTTTCCATATGTATATATATATATATATATATATATATAATAAGTAAATATATATTAGTTTTTATATAAATCTAATTGCATGGAAGATTGTCAGCAAACTTAGGTTTCATGATTTATAAATGACAATCATCAGGCCTGATGATTGTCATTTATAAGATGGCATACTTTAACAGTTATATATATATATATATATATATATATATATATATATATATATATATATATATGTGCATATATATACATGTGTATATGTGTTTCTGTATAAAGAACTAGTTAAGCATATATATGATTAATTATATATATATATATATATATGTACATACATATATATGTGTGTGAGTATATATATATATATATATATATATTAAGTAAAGGTTCTGTGTGTATATATGTGTGCAGGTGTATAAATAAATATAAAAAGTTAAGGTTCAGTGAATATATATATATATATATATATATATATATATATAAAGTGATATCTCAATGTAGATTGTGTGAGTTTGCATGAAGTATAGCTCAGTATTTATGCTTTTGTGTATATATATATATATATATATACATATGTATATACATATATATATATATCTATACTCAACAATTTATACGTCACCCGTAATCGTCAACTAAAATGTTTACTATATGGTTTTGTTGGGTTTCTTTGTTTTAGTGGCATATCAACATTTGTGGGTTATTTAATGCTAAAGCCATCCATGTAGAAGAATAACAGCGATACTATTTAATCTATAACTGGGAGAATAAACGACTTAATTGCCTTTTCCAAAAAGTATTTTTTCAAAAGTGAATTTAATAGCATGACTAGAATTCTAACTACTTTGAGGCCACAGTCCAGCGCTTTAGCCATTACACCACAGGGACTACTATACTACTGTATGTGTATGTATGTGCTAGTATATATATATATATATATATATATAGTCATCCACAGACAGACTGTTTCATTCTATCAGAACTCTTCAGTGTGGCTAGACACGCAGGACGCTCGAAGCCGGAATCGAAACCCATCCAACTTTACGATAGACTAAGGCTTCAGACCACATGGCCACAAGCGGACTACTTTGGCTAAGGGAATTTTTAGGTATTTTTTTATATTTTAGCAAACAGCAGCAGCATATATATGTATATATATGTATATATAAGTACCTAATAGATCAGACAAAATCTACCAAGGTTTTACCTCTCCGGATCATCCTGATGATCCAGACAGGTGAAACCTAGGTAGATTTCGTGTCAGCCATTCGGTACTTATATTAATATTTGGTCTACCTTGTATTAAGCACTTTCTTTGTTTACTTAGTTCTCTCACAGAGTTTTTCTTTTGGCTAGACATTACGATATTCTTTGATTTTTTTCAGACAATAAACATGTTTTTAGTCTTTTCTTTTTGGGGGAATTTTTTTCCCAAATATCAATTTGTGTATTTGTTTATTCACAAGTTAGATCATTTGTTTTTTTTTTTACTCTACCAGAGATAAAGTTAGGGATTAACCTCAAAAAGAAATATATATATATTTGTGTGTGTGTGTGTGTGTGAGCAATAGTTCAATTTTATCAAACATTTAGTATCTGCTAATAGTTTAATGTGTGCTTGTATATATCTGCACTATATATGAATTCATACTTTATCTACATACATTATATATGTATGTGTATGTTGTAAAAAAAAGAAACAGAAAGAAAAATACTTATAAATGGATGAGAAAATTTTAATAATTTTAGTCTATTTTCACCAACACATTTCAACCTGTCACAGAAATGTTCCAAGATATGAAACTAAGAAAATTTAGGGTGGAAGGTATATCTGATGAAAATAATAACAACTTGCAGCCTAGATATACAATCTTCAATATATATATATATATATATATATATATATATATATATATATATATACCTGTGTGTGTGTTTAACCAATGCTGCAGTATTTATCTGTTAATATTTAGTAATGCATGAATTTATAGTTTATGTTTACACATTATGTGCATGTGTGTGTGTGTGTGTGTGTGTGTGTGTGTGTGTGTATATATAACTGGATTTTTAATGGAGATTACTGTATAATGTGCTTTATATGCATACAATGTATGAATTTATAATTTATGGTTACACATTTTGTGTATGTGTGTGTGTGTGTGTGTGTGTGTGTGTGTGTATGCATGTGTATATATATGTGTGTGTATATATATATATATATAAATGCCTACAGAGTTATAAAGAATCTACGTAGGTTTCACCAAACCCTATTATCTAGTTATATATATATATATATATATATATATATGAAGTGCATACGATAAGTTTCCATATTTTTTTCGTATGGGCACCTTTATTGATAGTACACACATGAAACTTTAGTCCCCTTCAAAGTAATTTCCTCAGGCTGCAATGCACTTTTTCTACCGTTCCAACAACTTCTGGAAGGCCCCATGGAAGTCCTCTTGTGTGAGCATATCAATTACCTTTGTCACAGCTTCTTTCATCTCCTCAATTGTCTCAGAGCTTAGGAAATAAGCAAAAGTCACAGGGAGCAACGTCTGGACTATAGGGAGGGTGAGGAACTGTCTTGATGCCCATCTTGGTTAAATAGTCTGTGACAAGGATGGAGTTGTGGACTGGTGCATTGTCCTGGTAGAAATGCCACTGACCCGATTTGAAGAGTGCTGGCCTCTTCCCTAGGAATCTCTTCCTGAACTCCCTTAAAACTTCAACATAGTAACCCTAACCCTAACCCTTTGGCCTATCAACTCTGGTCTTTTAACTTCCTTACTCCTCCCACATCTCTCATCACCCCTCACAGACTCCCTGCTTTCCTTGAATCTCTAATGCTACTCAAAAATTGATGCTCGATTCATGCAAGATGGCCAAAAAGCAGTCTGAAGCATTCCATATGTTTCTGTGGCATTTTTTCCAAGTTTAAAACAGAATTTCATTGCATATCGTTCTTCTAAAGTGTCAGATTGCATTTTTTAAATTTACCAGCAGTGACAATCAAGCTTTAGTACGGTGTATTCCACTTCCTGCTGTAGATGTTTATTTGAACCCAAAATCATAAAAATTGGTCAGTCATATCATAAGATGTATAGCAATAACATAGTGAATTTTCAAGAGTCTACAACAATGTTAAATGCCCATACGAAAAAGTCTTGAAACTCATCGTATGCCCGTCGTATATATATATATATATATTAGGTTGGTTGGTTGGTTTGGGTTTTATGGCATATTAACCTTTGTAGGTTATTTAATGCCAAATCTATTTTTATACTAATAATCAGTTTTGCATCAAACAATTCAGTTTAGCATGAATACACAGTTTGATTGTCAAAAACATTTCTATTTTAAGCTATTCAGTTTATTTAAACAGTTCTAATTCAGCCAATTCAATTTAGTATAAGTACAGATTTTGTTTACACACAGGTAAATATCAAAACAGTTCTATATTAAACAATTCAGTTTAGCGTAAGTAGAGTTTCAATATCAAAAACAGTTCCATTTCAAACAATTCATTTTAGCATAAATATGCAGTTGAGAGGCAAAAAACAGTAAACTTAAGAACCCACAGTTTAGTTCTGTTTAACTCATAGATAGAACCCTTATCAGGTGCTACCACTCCAGGTCAGTGTGGACATAGGATCGATGGCAAGTAAAGAGTACTCTGCATTTCCCAAAGCACCAGCATCACTGGAACCTGACCATCATACTGTTTAGTGTCGTATCCAGGACACTCGTTGGTGAGGTCTTACGCCTCTGCTGAGAAGCAGTCAATTTATTCTACAGCTCCAGCCGACAGGGCAATATATATTAGGAAAGGTTCATAGGCTTAACAAGATACACTCATGGACTGTCATCAAATGAGGTTTATTTTTCAACATATTCTCCTTTATTGCTGGTATGCCATTCTATCTGTCTGTCTCTCTCTCAATATATGTATACATATATAGAGAGAAAAATTTGCTTCCATATATATATATATATATATATATTAGGGTTGAATGAAAGGTTCATAGGCTTAACAAGATATTCTCATGGACTGTGATCAAATATGGTCTATTTTTTAACATATTCTCCTTTACTTCTTCCTAACATGCATATACAGTACTCAGATCAAAATTGGCATCCTCCTTCAAGCTGTTACAATTTCACTTTCTATCAGTTTGTGTATGTCTGTGTATATATAGAAAGAAGTTTGTACTTTTATAGCTTTTCTGATATAAATCAAAAAAGATATCAAAATGTAGATATGTTCTATAATGGTAGTTTCCTTCTTCAAAGGATGTCAATACTGGCTGAAGATCAGAAATAAACATTCATATAAAATCAAAAACAGGTGAAGGAATTTTCGTTGAGAGCAGCAGGTTCAGTCAAGAAGAGATTTGGAAAGAGTTATGCTCCTAAAGGACACCCAAGGCTGTGGTGAGGTGAATTTAAAATGGCAACTGCTTAAGAGGCTTGTCTAAATCAGCAAGCATAAAATTACAAAGACAGAATGGAAAGAAATAAATTTTCAGGGAGAATGATGTGCAAACCAGTGTGAAAAATAGCGGAGGGCGTGAAGAAAAAATGCTGATTCTCTAATCTTATCAAGAACATTTTCGAGTATTTTCACCATTTAGATAGAAGTGGTGTTAAAATCAGGAAGAATTTTTACAGGATACTGAGTTATTATTTTGTCAATAACTAGATCATGTCATATATATATATATATATATATATATAGGGTGTGTCAGAAATACCTCCCACATTTAAAACTATCCTCTGTGTGGTGCAAATAAACTTAGGAAAGTGGCAATGGTAGCTTCATCTTGCTAATGTCTTGGAATTTTTTTCAGAACTAACAGAATTTGATTTGTATATAGATATTGTATCATTAGTGAATATGTTCTATGAAAAGTATTTTTTTTTTTTTGTGAGAAAATATTAAAAATAGGAGATACCCAATGAGGTATACAAACAAATACTACTAATAATAACCAATTATAATCATGGCTTCGAAGGGGCATCATTTTTAAAATTGGACAAAAAGACCAAGACTCATGCGCAGCAGCATTCCTGCCTCTTTTTAGTGGATAGCATCTTCTAATTTTCTTTTAATCAATGAACCTACGGTTCTGAAATTTTTAACCCTTAGCAGTATTAATTTTCTATCCAGAACAGCATCATTCCAGTAATATAACATGAAATGAGCATGAAAAGCAAATATAGATTCAACAGTCTTAAAAAACAAAGAATTTCTGTTAATGACCACTAGATGGCATCGTTAAATTGTATAATGAAAGAAAAAATGAAAGTCTTCATCTCTTCACCTGAAGGATGTCTTAAAAACAATATGTGATGCATTCTGCTCTGAGGGACTCTTTTTTGTTCCCAGCTGACCTTGTGCTACATTGAACTGACACTCTAAGATAGTACACAGCATGAAATTTTCTTAGTTTGCTTGCTTATACAAAGACATTTTATTCCACACAACCAGCTCACAGGAACAACTCATGAAAATCTGTCTAAAAACTGTTATTTTTCTTTGAATTTACATACATCTACATACAATAAGGACAATATAGATCTATGATATACAATGAAAATTTTAGATCAAAATTCAGTTAATGATTGTGTCAGGCAATAGATTTATTGATGCACTCATATAATTACTGTGATTAAGTAAAGTTGGCGACCTTAGTCGAGGGTGACCCGAAGGCTCCCTTTTCAATAGCTACTACACCGAGATGTAGGGTAGGGCGCTACTCCTTTCCCTGGATTGCTCCACTTTACCTTTGATCTTTACCTTATGATGCTGAGTGTTAAGCAAGGCAGCATCAAGTAGCATTTTTTAAGTCTTTGGTATAACTCAACCTGGGATTGAACCCTGGTCTCCCGGATCATTGGCGAACACTCCACTCATTGTGGCTATTTCTCTGTTGTGATATAAAATAAAAGTTTTTGTTAGTTTGGACCATAGATACAACTTACTTTTGGTCTTACCATCCTGAATATGGTGATGCATGTTACTAAAATAATTTTTAAAAAAATCTTTTATATTAAGTTCTCGTGTATAATACTCACTCGAAGCTTTTAGGCTTTAAAATCTGGATAAAAGTATGTATTATAGATCAGTAATTACAAAAGATACATACATAGATATAGTCTGCATCAATAAGGTAACTGAAAAATAACATCTTATTTTTAAATTCTTATAATTTATTTCTTAACTATAGTTTTTTTCTTACCAATAAATTGTAAGTATTTTAAAAATGCAAGTTACTTTTCAATTACCTTGTAGTTGTATTTTTCTTATTCATGAAAAGCAGTTTGCAGTTGAAACCAAACTA